>MU227479.1:2114711-2185048 GCA_018584345.1 Thuja plicata | reverse complement strand
ATTCAGCAGTCGATAGTTCGACGGAAAAGACTGTTTAGTTCGACCAAAATGGCAGTATGGTTCGACGGGAATACTATAGTCTCGACATATTCGACAGTCGATGCTTCAACCAAAAAGACTATTTAGTTTGACAAAAAAGACTATTTCATTCGACACCAATGAAATAGTCTCAACGTATTCTAGAGTCGATGGTTCGACCAACAAGACTGTATAGTTCGACGACCTTGCTATAGTGTCGACGTACTCAATAGTCGACGGTTCGACCAACTGTGGTAAAAAATGATGAAAGATATGTCACCAACTACTCGACTGTTTCGAGCACCATTGGTCGAATGATCAACCAATGCTGGTCGAAAATGATCAAGGATATGTGGGCCATTCTTCACCACCCCTTTGGCTATTTCGACGTTGGAATAGTCAAACATTTGACCACTAGGGCGGTCGAATGTTTGACAAAAACTTATTGTGTCGCATAATCGACGAAGAAAGTTTGACAACAATAGTGATCGTTTGGTCGACCAAGCTGCATCGAAAAATCGACTAAATGATGTCAAAAATTGAACAAAAATTTACTAGTGTCCACAATCCCAAGTTTACACCTCAGATCCATCCTTGACAGATTTCTACACCACAACTGTGAGTGCCCAGCACACCACACAACCCCATCCTTTGGGACTTCGATCTTGTGAATTGCCAGCCCCTTACAGTCATTATGAGGAATGACGGTAGATGTTGACTAAATTTTTTGTGTTACTAATCTGCTCTTTGTTTTCCAGCTAACCGACCTAGCTGCCTACAAATAATTATTTGCCTCTTTCTAATTATATATGGAGCTGCTCTTACAACTCCTTCAAGCATTACAGTAGATGATAGTGGCATTGGAGAGAAGGGAATTTTCCATCACACTGACATTTCCCTGCATCTAAAGATCTGAGAAGGGAGGATTTTGAGTTATTTCCCCAAAAAAAACCCAGGTCATGCGTTGTTTATGATTCCTCTTCTTGCATGCATGAAAAACAAGGCTTTTTCATCGATAATGTTTGAGGGAAAAAAAAAATTCTCATATCATTATGCTTTGATATACGTCCATACCCTCTATCAAAGTTTTCAGCATCTTTGTCATGTCTTACGTGGAATTCTTCTAAAAGAGAAAAAGGCTTGAAGCAAATTTTTTTTTAAAATGGAGAGAATAAAGGAAACTAAGTTACGTAAGCAAAGAGTATATCTAGAGTATAAATTTATTCCCTTTTCCCGCTAAAGTAGGGTGGTAAAATAAGAGAGAGGATCTTAAAATATAGGGGCAGTTCTCCTTAATTATGAATTCTTTAGAATAGTTGTTTTTTTTAATAATTGAAAAAGGTAGTAAAAGGGTTTATAATTAGATTCAACCACTTTCTTTTGTAAAACCCAAAAATTAGATATTGGTAATTAAAATTTAAAATAAAGAATTTTCTATTTGGTTATTGGAATTAAATTTAAATGTAAGATTTGTACAATTACGAAAAAATGAAATATATTCTATATTTGGTAGAAAAAGTAAAGTTTTCACTAGTTATGTTTATATTTTAATGATTGTGACTAAATTGTTTTCAAACAAATTTGAGAATTCTCAAGTAGATATTGTTTGGTTGAATAGGATAAGGATATCAATACTTTAAGAAGCAAGATATGAAAAGAACTATAGGTTATTGAATCATTTTTTAGAGTTTTCCTCCTTTGTGTTCTACATTTGATTTATAGTTAAGAGACCCTTACTCTTCTATAAAATTATCTCAAAAATCATCAAGGAAAAGAAGACCATAAGAATGGGTAGAATTGGGTTAGTTCCATTTCCTTTGTTGATTTGAGATTAATTATATATAAATATATATTAGATCTAATATCAAGTGAATTAATGGTTATCTATGCCTTGATTGCTTTTCACCATGTGAATAGATTACTTATTTAACATTGTGTTCAAACAGAACTTCAAGTGTGTGATTAAATGTTAGCTAGTTATGCCAAAGAAGTGCATTTAATTTCTACAATGATCCATTACCAATTAGTTCATATACCAATAAAAATGTTGATATAATGATGCATTATGTGATTAAGATATTCATTCAGTTTAAGAACAGATGCATGGGTACATTCTTGTGTTTCCTCCATGTTAAGGTAAATTTATGTTATCTTTACCTTTGAAATAAATGAGATTGAGATAGAAATGAGGCCTTGAGAAGATTTCAAATAGTCAATTAAGGATTGTTGCTTCTGACGGTTTATTAATGATATGTGCATTTTGTGTCTACGATTTTATTGTATTAGTTTTGAGTGTATTATGCTACATGAATTCCATTAATCTTGTTAGTTTCACAATGTTAGACTTCCTCACGCTGAGCTGAGTATCTTTCGTGTCATGAAAGATTATGAGGAAGTGTGACAACTTTGTGGTAGGGTGGTAACGCGCTTCGACAATGTTCTCTCCCACACTTTTGTTTGAGTGGTGCAATTTTTAGCAGTTCTTGTTAGGATAGTCATCACATGTACACTCTTCAGGGTTGATCAATATGTATTATATGTCTTTTCCTATGTAAGGTACATGTATCCTTATGTTTAGTCTCATTTTTACCTTGTGTACTTTATATTATGATGAAAATGTCCATGAGCATCTATATATGGAAAACATGGCACTACTCTTTGCTTGAATATATGTACTTTTGTGAATTAATTGATAATATAAATTATTTGATGTATTTAAAGAAATTTAATTTATTTTAATTTTGGTGGTCCTCACAATAATGAGCCCTAATATTGTCATAAGTTGTGCATTCTGTGAGAAATTGTGATTCATTAAAACCCTATGATGGAATGAATAATACAAAAATAAAATCACCAAATAACCAAAATCAACTGAAGCTCAACCATTCTCTATTAGGTGGCATCCCTTTTCTACAAATCTATTACGAAAAATTATATCTAAATATCTTTATATGGATTTAAATTTCAAACCAAAAGGAAAAACATACCTGGTTTTAATGTTTAACGTAAAATCAGGGGTTTGATTTCTATCCATCTATCCTCTACTCTCTATCTCCCAAAAAATTTAAATCGGGCAACCAGACACTGTAAATAGCGTCTATCATATGCTCTATATCTGGAAGCAAAATAAAAGCGGGCGACCAAACTTAAAAATAAAAGATCAACAAGAGAAACCTAATAAACGAAAAACTACTGAAACAAAAAAAATAGAGCGACATATGGAGGTAAGTTTAACGTAGGCAGGAATTTTTATTTATTTATTATTCATTAGTGGGTGCTATAGTGAATGTTTCTTGCGAATCTAATGCAATTATTTGCAATTTGAAAAATATAAAATGTTTAACACCACTGTGGTTTGTCATGTTTAATAGCGCAGTGGTTGACGTTGACTTTAACCCTAAAATATAATATGTTTGGGATGCTAAAGTTGGCGTTACGCCTCCCTATTTCTGCACCAATTTTAAACCTTAAATGGAGTTTGATTGGGGGTGCCAAAGGTGGCGTAAAGTGTGCCTAATTCAATCCCTAGTTTTTATTTGAATTTGTGGTCATTTTGTAATCATAAGATTTGAGCTTTACTTTATTTTTTCATTATAAATTGATTTTTATTTGATTTTTTTCTTTAAATTTTGTAGATGTTGGGGTTTTTTTTATTATAGAGTTCAATTTGGCTTAATATTAGGGATAGGGTTTGATTTGGTTTAATGCTCAATTATGTTTACGGTTACAATTCAATTTATTTTTTTGTTACGATTAGCATTCAATTTGGTTTAGTGTTAGTTTTAGTTTTATAATTTGGTTGACAATCATGGTTCAATTTGGTTTACTCTTAGATTTTGGTTATAATTTAGTTTAGGATTAGGGTTCAATTTGGTTTAATGTTCAATTAGGTTTTCAGTTGTCATTTTATTTAGTTGTCTTATAGTCAAGGTTCAATTTTGTTTAGGATTTGGGTTTAATTTGGTTTAGATTAATAGTTTAATTTGGTTTATGATATAATTGGGTTTAGGTTTAGGGTTTAATTTAGTTTAGTGTTAGGTTTCAATTATCTTTAATGTATAGATTCAATCTAGTGTAGGACGTTTAGGATTATATTGTTTAAGCTTTAAATGATTAAGGTTAAATTTGGTTTATTGATAAGGCTAGGGTTAGAAGTTAAAATAAGGTTTAGTGCTTAATTAAATTTAATTAGGGTTTTATTTTTGTTTGTTGTTAGTGTTACGCTATATTGGTTTATAATTAGAGTTCAATTTGGTTTAATGTTAAATTTCCTTTAGGGTTTCAAGGGTTTAATTTTTGTTTAGTGTAAGGGCCGAGGTTTATTATGCTTTTACATTAGACTTAGGGTTCAATTTTGTCTAGAATTGGGTAATGATTTAAGTTGTACTATCAAATTAGCTTTACAATGAGGCCTAAATTTTTGAGTTCTTGTTCAGAGTTAGGGTTACAATTCAATTAATTTAGGGTTAATGTTTAATTTAGTTTAGTGTTAGGTTTAAGAATATGTATAGAATGATAGTTAGTGGTAGAATTCAAAGTTGGTTTAAATGTTTAGTTAGAGTAAGGGTTAACCTTGAATTTGGTTTTAGGATTAAGGATTGAGATGGTTTAGGGTTAGGGTTAAATATATTTTGAGTGTTAGGATTACGATATAATTTAGTTTAGTTTTATGGTTAATGTTTAATTTGGTTCAGTGTTACAATTAGGTTCAAGTTGGTTTAGTGTTTTTCTTATGATTAATGATTTATTTAAGCTAACGATGCAATTTGGGTTTTGGTTTAGTCTTAGGTATCTAGGCTTTAATTATATTTAGGGGTAGGCTTACAGTTTAATTTGGGTTTTGTTTTGTGTTTGATTTAGTCCTAAGTTTAGGGTATAATTATATTTAGGATTAGTGTTATAGTTTAGTTTATGTTCTAGTTTACTATGAGGGTTAGGCTTTATTAAATTTAGGACTAAACTTGGTAACATGTTTAGTTAGGTTCACAATTAGGGATCAATTTACTTCGATTATGTTGAAGATTGCGGCTATGGTGAATTTTTGTCTAGGGATATGGTTTAATTTGGTTTGATGCTCAATTAGGTTTATGATTAGGGTTGAACTTTATTTAAGGTTATGATCATAATTCAATCTGGTTTACTTTTAGGGTTTATTTTTGTTTATTGTCAGGGAACTAAGTTTTGAGTTTTTTAGTGTTATGGGTAGGGTTTGATTTGGTTGGGTATTTGGATGTAGTTTATTTACTATTAGGTTTAAGATTCAATTTGGTTTAAGGTTATTTTTTTAAAGGGTTAGAGTTATTTGATTCTATCTCCCTGCCTCTCCTTACATCTCTATTTTCACCATCTATCATTCTTGTTACATTTATCTCTCCTATTTTATACCACTATTTCTCTCATTTCTCTCCCTCTCTCCCTATTGTTCTATAATTCTCTATACAAATATCTATTTCTCTCCCTCACTCTATCTCTACTCTATCTATTTGTACACATATATCTCCCACTCTATATATATCTCCCTTTTTATCTATATTTCTACTCTATCTATTTACAAATTTGATAATTGTTAGGTTTAATTTCTTATATTGTTTGTTTCTAGGTTTAGGGTTAGGGTTCAATTTACTTTAGTGTTCAAATAGGATTAGTATTAGGGTTCAATTTATTTTACTGTAAGGTCAGGATAAATTTTGGGTTAGGGTTAGTGTTTAATTTTGTTTGATGTTCAATTAGTTTTATGATTAGGGTTGAACTTTCTTTAGGGGTTTCATTAAAATTCATTAGATGGTTTAGGTTTAGGGTTATTTTTGTTTATTGTTATGGAGCTAAGTTTCAATTTTTTAAGTGCTAGGGGTGGGGTTTAATTTGGTTTGGGGTTTGTACTTAGCTTTGTCTACTATTAGGTTTAAGATTCAATTTGGTTTATTTTTACTTATATAATTAATATTATTGTTTAAAGATTATAATTGCATCAGGTTCAAATTTAAGGTTGGTATTTATTTAAGCTTATTGAGAGAGGTTTGAGTTCAATAATGTTTAAGGTTATGTTTTAAAAGGCTTAGGATTTGATTTGATTATATGTCCTCTTGATTTGTTTGGATCGAAAGAATAACACAAATGTGTTAATTGTTAGGTTTAAATTCTTATATTGTTTGATTAGGTTTAGGGTTAGGATTCAATTTACTTTACTGTTCAAATAGGCTTAGTGTTAGGGTTCAATTTGTTTCAGTGTAAGGTCAGGGTAAAATTTGGGTTAGGGTTAGTGTTTAATTTGGTTTGATGTTCAATTAGTTTTATGATTATAAGGGTTGAACTTTCTTAGGGTTTTGATTACAATTCATTATGGTTTAGGTTTAGGGTTTATTTTTGTTTATTGTTAGGGAACTAAGTTTCAAGTATTTTAGTGTTAGATATGAGGTTTAAATTGGTTTGTGGTTTGGACTTAGCTTTGTCTACTATTAGGTTTAAGATTAAATTTGTTTTATTTTTAGTTATAGGATTAATATTTTTTTTAAAATATTATAATTACATTAAGTTCAAAGTTAAGGTTGGTATTTATTTAAGCTTATGGAGTGTGGTTTGAGTTCAATAATGTTTATGGTTATGTTTTAAAAGGCTTAGGATTTTATTTGATTATATGTCCTCTTGATTTGTTTGGATTGAAAGAATAACACAAATGTGTTAATTGTTAGGTTCAAATTCTTATATTGTTTGATTAGGTTTAGGGTTAGGATTCAATTTACTTTACTATTCAAATAGGCTTAGTGTTAGGGTTCAGCTTGTTTCAGTGTAAGGTCAGGGTAAAATTTGGGTAAGGGTTAGTGTTTAATTTGGTTTGATGTTCAATTAGTTTTATGATTATAAGGGTTGAACTTTCTTAGGGTTTTGATTACAATTCATTTTGGTTTAGGTTTAGGGTATATTTTTGTTTATTGTTAGGGAACTAAGTTTCAAGTATTTAAGTGTTAGAGATGAGGTTTAATTTGGTTTGGGGTTTGGACTTAGCTTTGTCTACTATTAGGTTTAAGATTAAATTTGTTTTATTTTTAGTTATAGGATTAATATTTTTGTTTAAAGATTATAATTACATTAGGTTCAAAGTTAAGGTTGGTATTTATTTAAGCTTATGGAGTGTGGTTTGAGTTCAATAATGTTTAAGGTTATGTTTTGATTTATTTGGATTAAAATAACAAACAAAAATTGATAATTGTTAGGTTTAATTTCTTATACTATTTGATTAGGATTGTGTTTACTTTAGTGCTCAAATAGGCTTAATGTTAGGGTTCAATCTGTTTAAGTCTAAAGTCAGGGTAAAATGTGGGTTAGGGTTATTGTTTAATTTGGTTTGATGTCTAATTCGTTTTATGATTAGGGTTTAACTTACTTTAGGTTTTTATTATAATTCATTCTTGTAGATTAAAATTATATGTATTGTAATTGATTTTAATTTTATTAAAAATGAAATTATATTAAAATAGTAATATATTATAATATTACCTAATTCTATTCTACTTATAAGAATAGAGCATTAAATAACATGAACATAAATCTAACCTAATTACAAAATAATGAATTTGTTATTAAAAAACATAAAGAAAATAAAAATTACATGTTTCGTTTAGTCTTCTTTAGAGGTAGATTTTACTACACGAGCAGTACACTATCAGGGATATCTATTTACAGCTGAATTTATTTTGATTATTTACCATATGATGAATGGATATATATCTATATAGTCAGAAAATGGAATCACTTCCATTGTAGACTAGTTTAGCCTTCTGAGTAAGTGGTTTGGGGTCATGTCAAGCACCATGAATCGGTCCCTGACTTGGATCTAGCTTTTTCCCCCTGTTTTGCCCAATGTTTGCTTTTTCCAGCTTATTTCTGACACTCCAGAATGTAAAACTGGGACTTTGACCTTAGGGTCAAGGTTGACCTCAACCTTGACCTAGGTTAGAATTGACCTTTTTCTGACCTAGGGTTCAAATTCCATATTTCCAGGGTTTCCAGATGTCGGGCTTTGGAAAGAATTAATTCCCATTTTCGGGATGGCTGTTTCGGTCTTCAGAACAACAAATCTTAAATTATATTTAATATAGGTCCTCTTCTAAGGGAATAGGTCTAATTTGAATTTAATTCTCCTATTTAGGCCTCTCTAGAATATTGTGCCCTATTTTCATATATAAGGAATCTTTCTCCTCTCATTTTCTCTAACCATCATCAAGAAAAAATCATGATCATCAACTTTCAAAGACTTGAAGAGTGAAAACCAAAGGTGAAGAAGCAAGATTTGAAGCAAGCCAAGTATCCATTGAAGCATTCATCCATTGTCAAGCATTCAAGAACTCACTTCATCAATAAGATCCATTGGTGGCAATTGAAGGATTCAAGCTCCGTGGAGCCCTCTTGTTGAAAATTTCTCCATCCACATTCCTCCAAGCCTCTTCCTATTCAAAGATCCAATCAAGATTGGTGTTGAAGATCTACCATAAATTTATTTGAGATATCCTACATTCTACATTCTACATCATTTTTGGTGCATACATACTTGTGCATCCACGGATTCAAATCCACCACAAGGACTTCTACAAGAAAGGTGAATTTGTTCATTTACTTTGTTTTACTTATGCAATTTCAATTATAATTTTAGGTTAATTCCAAAACTGGGGTTTGACCAAGGCAAACCCCTCCCCCCAACAAATAATCCATTTTTCTTGCAGGTGCAGGTTTGGAACAACAGATCGGAGTGCAGGTTCGGAACAGTAGATCAGAGTACAAATTTGGATACCCTTTTCAGAAAAATTTTAGGATCCAAAAATAGGTTTCCTGTCGGAGACTTTTTAGGTCAATTATGCCCTAGGTCAAAATCAAAAATTCTAGGTCAATGGTGACACTGACTTGAGGGTCAAAATCAAAACTATGTCAGGATGGAAAAATATTTCTGGGTTTTGTTCATCCCTGCGTTTCTATTCCAGATCTGGTGTCATATTTTCCAGAAACTAAGTGTTGACCCCCAAAAATAGCATTCTTCAGATCTACAACATTTCAAGGTTAGTACTTTTCTCCTACCCATTTCAATTAAAGTTCTTAATCTATCTAAACCTATCACACATTCTTTTCTATAAATGACTATTTAAGATCTTCTTTATTCCTATTTCCAATCGATTGATTCATTTATGCATTGATCCTTCTTTTGGGGTTAATCAATTTGGATCCTTCCTTTGTGTATTTAAGGATAAAAGGAACATCTTATTCACCCCTCACATTTCAATAAACATTCTAATTTTAAATGTAACAACATCCTATCCTACATTAGGTCATCATCTCTATTTCTTATCTTACATCATGGTAACCTTCTATATTATATGTTACATTTTGGTGAATCCGCGATAGACAAATACTTCTTTTTGGTGTTAGATTTACATATTTTATGTTAGATCTTGCATGCATATTACATTATCTTTCTTTTATATTCTTGCATTTACATTTAAAAAATTAAAAATCAAAATCTTGTGTTTCCTAAATTAGTTCATTTGCATTGCATTGGTGTATGAGCTTTACCACTTCTAGTCCTACTTATAGTATCCCGGTTAGAAGAACCTATAGACTTATGGGTTCGTTTGATCTCAAGTCTTCCTCTCCTTTCCTTAGGATCCCAGATGACAATTTGATCACTCGTGATTGCAATCCTTCTATGCAGCATAATTATTTTCACTCATCTCATGATGAGGATGATGCTTTAAGAGTTCCTCCTGAACAAGTGCAAAAACTTTCAACAGA
Source organism: Thuja plicata (assembly GCA_018584345.1). Lineage (NCBI taxonomy): Eukaryota > Viridiplantae > Streptophyta > Pinopsida > Cupressales > Cupressaceae > Thuja > Thuja plicata. The sequence goes on along the minus strand of MU227479.1, from coordinate 2,175,253 downwards.
ACTTGATAAAATGGGAAATTGTCTTATTAAAGAAAAACATAACCAATATTCCATCCAAGCTATAGAGGCTCTTAATAAATTCCTTTGTGATAGTGATCAAGTTATTAATCTCTTGTGTGGTATCACTCATATTATGCATTTGAATGTTAAACCTTTAGTACAAGAGGCTCAAGATCTAGGATTCACTCCTCCTGTCACTAGTGAGGGACCTTATTTTGTTCCTTTACCTAGAATTCCTACTTATACTCCTCCTTTAATGACTACATCTCTCCCAATTTCATCTATTCCTGTGAGTGTTCCACTGGTATCTCTACCTACCTCACAACCTTCATATCATAGTGTGCCTTTTACTTATTCCAATCCCCTTCCAACTATGGTTCCAAGTGTTCCACCAGTTATGTCTTCCATTGCTTTCACTTCCTACACTTTTCCTAGCGTTCCTAATATTTCTATGCCACCTATTTCTTTTAATGATTCCACAATTATTAGTTTGGCTCAAACTGTGTCATCTTTACAACAACAACTGGAATCCTTAACCCAATCCAAGTTTAGCATTCATACATGTGACATGGGTAGCCCTTTATCCTTAGACATTATTTGTGCTATTGTCCCTAAGCAAGCCGATATGCCTCATCTTGATAATTACAATGGTAAAGGCGATCTTGTTACTCATGTTAAAACATTTCAAATCCTTTGTAGTGATTATGCTCATGACCATAGGATTTTAGCTGAACTGTTTGCTAGGAATTTTCATGATAAGGCTTTGCAATGGTATTGTTCTTTACCTCCTTATTCTATTGATTCTTTTCCTAAACTTGCTAATATATTTATCCAACAATTTCAAAATAATATTGGTCTGCAAATTTCCTTAACTGATTTAATGCATTGTAAACAAAACATTAAGGAAAAATTGACTGATTCTGTTGGTAGATTTAAGCATTTGTATGCTCAGATTTCTTATCATGTTCCTGATATTGATATTCAACATATTTTTATTTCAAATTTACAAAAGGATATTAGAGATAATATTCTGCTTACTGAATTTACCTCTTTTCAACAACTTTGTGCAACAATTCATCATTATCAATTACAAGTGAGTCTATTTGAGAGAAACACTCCAATGGCTCATGTTCCAATTGATAAGAGTGACACTTATCCTAATCCTAATAAGTTTTAGAAACCTAACAACTATATCAAGATTAATAAACAGATGAATGTTGTTGCTGATCAAGTTGTTGTTGCATCTAACAATGCCACTTCTGCATCCACTGCTTTCCGTATGCATCATACATTTACTCCTCTCTCTGAATCTTTACATTTTATTATGAGTAGGTTGTTAAGTTCTAATATGATTACCTTTCATCCTATTCAACCTCTCCTTCTTACTACAATAGCATCTAAATCCTTTGATTCTAAATCTTTTTGCCAATACCATTGCCAGAATGGCCATGATACTGAAAAATGTTATTCTCTAAAGCATAAAGTTTAAGACTTAATTGATTCTAATGCTTTATCTATTTATAATTTTGATGGTAATGGGAACAAATATTTCTCTCCTCCTAATCAAAACCTTCAAATCTATATGAATCCTTTACCTACACATGATACTAATACCATCACTCAACCATCTTTTGTGAATATTGTTTATGATTCAAAGATGGATGATCTTAATCACATTTTTAATCATGTGGAGTGCATTATTTCACCTCAACCTACTGCTTAAGATCCTTTGCCTCCACCTCAACTTCAATTTCCACCTAAACCTCAGAAACAAACTAAGGATAAGCGACCTTGGGAACTTTCAATTACCTTTGATGATTCTGAGACTATTAAGGCTCCTGATGGTCCCCTTTATATTTATGCTAGGATTTATAAGATACCTACGTGTGGTTGTCTTCTTGATCCCACATCTTTAATTATTGTTATTACTGAGGAAAACCTTTTTATGAAAAACCTACAACGTGACTGTTATGATCCATCGGATGCATGGATCCAAACTTGAAATGGTTTTTTATATCCTACACTTGGTTCTATTAACTTGCCTGTTGAACTTTGTTCCAAGGTTGTAGATACTACCTTCATTATCATTCCTACTTCTATTCAATTTCAAGTCAATTTTGGTTTTCCTTGGATAACTGATATGCATGCTATTGCTTCTCCTATTCATACATGTCTTAAGTTCATTCATAATGGAGAAGTGAAAATGATTAATCATAGTTCTTATCAACCTTCTATGCCTAGAGAATGTGTTACTCTTGATTTATTTTGGCCTTCATTTCCTAATTCATGTCATCCTCACCCTAGCATCCTTTTTCGTTCATATCAAGCCTATAAACATCGCAAGATAGTCGAGTTAAGCATGGATCAGATAGATCTTAACCATGGTCTTTTTCCCACTCCTATACCTCCTTTATCCATTACTACTAACTCTATTACTCAACCTCCCAGTGTCGCTTCTCATCCTACTATGAATCCTACCAACCCTCCTATAAAACCTGTGAAGGAACTAGTGGATATTCCTCCTAGTTCTCAACATGTGTCAAACAAAGTGAAACATAATAAATCTGCTAATGAACATCGTAAGAAGTGTAGAACTAACACTAGGGCCCATGCTTTTGTTCTTTAAAATTCTTTAACCTTCTTTTGACCAACCTATGCTTGATGTGTTGGAATAATTAAATGTTCATAATGATGTTAAGATGAATGAGTATGATGATCCTATTAGCATCTTAGATCCCATTTTAATTAATCTTGATGAGGAGGATACTCTTAATGATCCTATTGATCTTAGCGATGAATATGAGACCATTGATCTTGATACTAACTTACCTCATATTCTTTCAATTCAATTGATTATTACACCTAGTATCGAGCAACTCGATTCTCAAGAGGATCCTTGTTTGGAACTGACTATTATTCGTACTGCATTGGATATAGTCCCTCTTGAGATTTTCCCACCTTCCCTAAATGATATAAACTGAGATGGGGAGAGTAGGCAATGTGCTTGATTGGCTTATCCTTCATGGTAGCCCTTTTTTTTATTTTCATGTTGTATTGTGCTTCTCTCATAATGTGTTTGCTAAATGTTTGTTAGACTCTTTTATACGACCCTTGCTACTTTTTTGGTGCAAGGTGATAAAGGAATCAAACCTATTGTATAATTCATCTATATGTATCTTTACTCTTCTATATGTTGTTTTCATGTTATTTTGTACTTGTGCTATTGTTTGTAAATGTTTTCCTTGTGTAGCCCTCTTGGATCTGCAGCATGGTAGTGCTGATTCTTTTTGGTCTCCATGTTGTGGTCCGAAAAGACTCTTCTTCGTAACTCTTGATTTTTCTTTCCTCCATTGTAATTATAGTTCTAATTTCTTTGGGGAATGATGTCAATTCATTTGTAATAATAACATATCTATATATACATGTTATATTATGATCATACTGACCCAACAGTAGGTAGATCTCTTTTATTTTCTTTGTATGTTTATGTGACATTTCCCTTGATTTGTCTTCATTTGGGGGCATCTCGTAGTGGAAATGTAATCAATAGAGTTGTTTATGTTTCTATCAAAGCCATTGCTCCTGTTAAAGTGTTAGCAATGAATTTAACATGGGGGCATACGCTCTACTCACTTTTTGCACACACACACATTCAAAATATTTTCAAAACTTAAAACTTTTCCCTTTATGGATTAAAGACTAATCCTTAAAGCATGGATATTTTTCTTTATAGGATCTCTTGATCCCTCCAGTTTAATTTATACAGATCTCTTGATCCCTCAAGTTTCAATTTACAATGTTTTGATCCCTTAAGGTCGGAAGGTGTCCTTAAGAATGGATCTCCCTGATGGGTTGACTAGTGAGTAGCCACATTCACTAGGCGGTTCAACTCCAACTTTCTAGTTGCATTGTTTCCTTGTGTGGTCACAATGGGACATAAGTTCTCATTGGACGAGGTAATCACACCCTCTCTCTCTTTCTCCTTAACTGGTGATGTCTCTCTTATCATGATCTTAGGGTTGATAAAGACTTAAGTCCCTGAGGGCTTGAGAATTCCTTTGTCCCTTTTGATTTCAATAAGATTATATGTTCTTCATGATCTCCTTTACCAAGAGTTTGTGTTGAGTCCATACTCTTGCTAAAGTGGGGGCTAAATGTATAGTCATAAAATGGAAGCACTGCCATTGTAGACTATTTTAGCCTTTCGAGTAAGTGGTTTGGGGTCATGTCAAGCGCCTTGAATGGGTCCCTGACTAGGATCTGGCTTTTTCCCCCTATTCTACCCCATTTCCACTTTTTCCAGCTTATTTTTGACACTCCAGACTACAAAACTAGGACTTTGACCAAAGGGTCAAGGTCAACCTTTTTGGGTCAAGGTCAACCTCGACCTTGACCTAGGTTAGAATTGACCTTTTTTTGACCAAGGTTTTAAATTCCATATTTCCAGGGTTTCCAAATGTCAGGCTTTAAAAAGAGTTAATTCTCACTTCTGGGTCGGTTGTTTCGGTCTTCAGAACAACAATTATTAAATTATATTTAATATAGGTCCTCTTCTAGGGGTATAGGTATAATTGGAATATAATTCTCCTATGTATGCCTCTCTAGAAGATTGTGCCCTAGTTTCATATGTAAGGAAGCTTTCTCCTCTCATTTTCTCTAACCATCATCAAGGAAAAACCATGATCATCAACTTTCCAAGAATTGAACAGTGAAATCCAAAGGTGAAGAAGCAAGATTTGAAGAAATCCAAGTAGCCATTAAAGTATTCATCCATTCTCATGCATTCAAGCACTTCTCAAGCACTCACTTCATCAAGAAGATCCATTGGTGGCCATTGAAGGATTCAAGCTCTATGGAGCCCTCTTGTTGAAGATTTCTCCATCCACATTCCTCCAAGCCTCTTCCTATTCAAAGATCAATTTGAGATTGGTTTTGAAGATCTAAAAGAAATTGATTTGAGACATCCTACATTCTACATTCTACATCCTTTTTGGTGCATACATACTTGTAGATCTGTTGATGAGACTTTGTAACCGGCTCCACCAATAGAGGATAAGTTGTCACCGGGTACCGGGGTACCAGCCAACTTCACCTAAAGAGGTTTACCAGAGAATGAATTATCCTAGCCTCCAAGCACCTAGTAGTCGGGTCTCGATGGTGCAGGGGAGCTAAGTTGGGCAAGTGATTGTTGTTTGAGGGGATAGTTGGTTTACTCATCTTCTCAGGGATTTCAAAGGGATGGGGTTTACTGTAATCATTTGTGTTAGAGAAGTTATATAATAGCTAATAATTAAATCATTTAATTATTAGTCTATTATACTCTATGCTTAAGTTATACTTAGGCAGCGCTTATATTTCTCTAGGGTTTTCACCTTTAGGGTTTCGTGATTCCTTTTATAAGGATTCACTTCTTTGCATTTCATTAAGGAGATTGTATTGTAATTCATTATTGTTGAATATAGAAGCTTTTTCTGTCAATATGGATTTCATGTCTCTGGCCTTTTGGCTGCCTTAGTTTTCTTCTTCTGTCTTTGTCTTGCTTCTACTTGTGACAGATGTGCATGCAGGTGGTCTTGGGAAGATTTGTTGTTTATCAAATCTAACATGGTATCAGAGCTCACTTGCTACTCACTGTTTGAGTTTTGTTGAAGCACTGAGGGTTTCAGAGGTTTTACAGAAGGTTTTGTGTGGATTTAGGGGGGACCTATTTTTCTGGTCACTTTGGGCCCAAACGAACATTACCCTTGCGCTCAAAGTGCCCAAAAACCCTAGAATCCATATAAAGTTTGTCCATTTTGAACAACTTGGCCCCGAGGCAAAAAAAAATTTGGTTTCCAGTGTCGTACGGGCACGGAAACCGAGAAAAAAATTTAAAAAAATTTAAAAAAATTCAAAAAAAACCTATTTTATGTGGGTTTTGGAATTTTTTAAAAGTGCGAGCAGTGTTAAATAAAAGGGCGGCCACCGTGCCGCCGCCGGGCCACCACCACACCACCACCTCCGGCTGCAGGTGCCTCCGGAAGCGGCCCCCCTGCCAGCCCCAGCGGCAGCTCCCACCGCTCTGCTCTCTGCGGCCCCCACCACCCAGCGCTACTCTGCACTCCGCTCTGCACTCCCCTCAGACTTTCACCGGCTCTCCTCCCCGCTCCACTGGCCAGCCACCGGCCCCGCACCACTCTGCCGAGCTGCTCCGCCCGGTGGCCCCTTCAGCCCCCGCGGGCTTAACTATTTATGCGGCCGGTGACCTTGTGGACCAGGAGCCCAGTTTAGCCCCCTGCACGCCATGCGCCCAGGGGCACAATTTTTTTTAAGCCCCAGGGGCTTATTTTTGACTTTTGAGGGCTTTTTGACCCCCCTGGAGTGTTTTCGCTCTATCTTGAGCATCCGGGGGTCTTTTTTTGACTTCCATATACCGTCGAAAAGCTCTTTTTGAGAACTTTCTGATGATGGAGGTTAGGATTTTTGGTTCTTCCATTTCAATAGCATTTTTTTCTATTTAAGTTTGATGTCTATTTTTGCCTTCCAGGAGTCATATCTGGCTCATCCAGACTCCATTTTTGGAAAATGAGATATCGTCGAAAAGCTGGTTCAGTGTACTATTTAGTTGTATGGGTATTTTTTCTAGATTTTGCTCTAAGTTTTCTCTTCTTCAAGTTTGGCAGTTTATGCACTCTAGTGGATTGCTTGGTTCTACAGGTCCTGGGATCTCTTCTTCTGATTTTCTAGCTCACTCTTCTTTCTGACTTCTGAGCTTGTATGCTTCTCTTCTGTTGCATCCTTTTTCTATAAACACACTAAGATAAAGTGCCTTCTTCTGCATTTTTGGGATCTTGTACACCTTGTTCGGTTGTTGTACTTGCACTCTGTTATAAAGTGCCATGGGGGGTTATGATGCTTATGTCATTTTAGGCGCATCCTCCTTTGTCAAGTGAGCATACCTTCCACGATATTAGCCCATGTTGTGTGTTGGTGAAACCACCCTTTATCCTATGTTTGTACTTCTGTTGCACTATTGGTGTTCCTGGTTCTGCTTTCTGCAGATATTTCTGGCATTGCATTTCAGTGTTCCTATCACCTCTCCCAGTTCAGCATTATGGGGGGGTTCACCTGTTGGTTCTATTGCTTCCTGGTTTGATTGATCAGCTCTTTAGACATTGTCTTCTCTACCTGGTCATGCACTTCAATAGGGGTTCTAGTAGTCTCTTCTGACAGATTTTGCAGTTCCATGCTTCGGAGATGCTTCTTGCTCATTCTTGTTCCTCTCTCTGGGAATTTCCCTAGATTGAAGGCTTTGTTTCCTTCATCTAGTTCTTTTCTTGTCTTGGGTACCTAATCAGGCCTTGTTGTCGGGACCCATCTTTCCTGCTTTCTGTAGTAGTCTTTAGCTGTTTTGCTTCTCCCTAAGTTACACTTAAGGAGGGGTTTTAGAGTATTTATATAATAGCTAATAATTAAATCATTTAATTATTAGTCTATTATACTCTATGCTTAAGTTATACTTAGGCAGTGCTTATATTTCTCTAGGGTTTTCACCTTTAGGGTTTTGTGATTCCTTTTATAAGGATTCACTTCTTTGCATTTCATTAAGGAGTTTTGTATTCAGTATTGTTGTTAATAGAAATTATTCTTTTCAACATGGATAGCTCATCTCTGGCTTTTTGGCCTCCATAGCTTCTCTCTTCTGTCTTTTGCTTTTGTCTTGTAACAGTCTTGCATGCAGGTGATCTTGGGAGGATTTGTCTTTATCAAATCCAACAATTTGGATTATCAAATAAAACTCAAAAGATAGATCAATGTTAGATATATTTTTTATACCTATAGTTATGAAACATATATTCAAACATCATGCAATTCTCCAATGCAAGAAACTACACTAAATACCAAACACATAAAGAACCAATAAATCACATGCATTCAGTAGCAAGGGGAGACAAGATCATTAACCTAAACTAAAACACAAGAGAAAAGGACATAAGAAAACATATTGCACAAGAGATATCGCTACTTCAGAGATCTAGACACAACACATAACATATAGCCACAAGATGTTCCTCCTTTATTAGCTCAAATGGTTCCAACATCAGTGGTGAGTACATTCATGGCTCCAAGGGAGCATTTTAAGCTACTAAGAACAATTGAGCATTGAGCTCCTAAAAATAATTGAAAGGAAAATGCTATGCTTCTATTACATCTGGGCTGCAAAATTATCAATTTTTCTAACCCTTGTTATGGCTTCGGAATTCTTATTTATACACAAACTTGACCTAAAATCTAACCTAATCTAACTGTACACTTGCCAAATATAATACATTATCCGTGGCCAGTACTACTTGCACAACTTACAATCAACTTGGGATGTGCAGAGGTCTAACAAGATAGAAGAAGAAGATAAGAGGAGAAATCTGGAAGAATTAGCCTACAGAAGAGTGTCCAGGTACTTATAGAAGAAATCTGATTATCTCAGTATCCCAGGCTATATGCTTCATAAATGTAAATTGTGGCTCCTTGTCTTTGATGTGCACCAGGTAGTTAATGCAGGAGCGGCCCCTTGGGAGAATCACATGTCAGAGTCATCTCCTCCACCTGATATACCTTATTTGGATCACCTATCCTCTGACCCTTATTAACTTCTTGATAGTGATCGGTCGGCTCTGGGGAACCTAGACACAGATCATTGTGAATGAATACAAAACTTTGGACCTGGAATTTTGGAGTCTAGGAGCTTACACTAAAATAATAATGAATCTTCAAAACTGTACCCTATAGGTGAAAATCCTTGGAGACCAGAGGAATTTAATATTCCTTGTTCTTTTTGAAGGCCTCCAAAATTTGGATGATTCCTTCTTCATCTATGTCCTTGATGCAGTCCCAGTGATCGTTGACCACCCCGGACTGCTTGTCAACATCGTCGGCCCCTTGAAATCTGTAGCAAATTTTGTTGCATCATGGGCTTGGAGTATCATTTTGGTTATGCGCTATATTTTCCCTCTGTCAAAATCCCTAGAGGACTGGTATTGTGACTCCAACTCATCAAATTTACTCAATATAAAATCTTCCAGATCAGAAGTCCTGGTGGTGAAGGGATCGACTTGCAAAACCCTTTTTACAAAAGCTATCTATGAATCCAAAGAATTTTAGACTACCGAGATTCTATCCTTAAGGGCCGCTACCAGTTACTTTCTCACCTCAATTTTGAGACCAAGTCTGGAGTGCTGGGCCCAAAGGAACCCGAAGGGTTCATCTCCCAAAATACCTATTTTTGTGATGACTTCCTCCCCAAAGTTCATCATTTCTTCTAGTTTAGACCTCCACTCTTCATAATTTTCCATTTCTTTCTCCCATAGGGAGATGACACCGTTCACCTACCCCATAATGTTATTGGCCTGATAGAGGTTTGAGAGTGTCGCTATTAGGAACTGCCTTACGGCTATGATCTTCTCAGTTACCCACCCATCAACAGTTTGTGCTTTCTTCTTCATGGACCTTAAAGTATCAATATCACCATGTGGGAGTGGTGTTCTGGATGTAGAGGCTTCCAAATGTATTTTAGCCAATGGCTATGTTAGTTCTACAAGAATCCTGAGGAGATTCACATTCTTTTCTATTTGCTCCTTCAGCTTCTGTGCCTTCTTATCGTATCAGGCTTCAATCGCCCAGCTAGCTTCTTTCAATAGGTTCAATTCACCCTATTTGTCTCTCCTCCCCAGAGGAAATTTTGTGATTGTATATTCTGTAGCTCCTACTACTGTTTCCTATGCATTTGGGGGAGGCATCGCTACTACTGTGATAGTATTTCCCCCCGAACTAGTGTGAAGGGTTTGGAGGGTCTGGGCCTTCTTGGGCTTCTTAGCCTCTTGATTCTGGGCCATCATTTTGGCTAGGGAGAGATGGGCTCCTACTTCCACCAGGGCCTTTCTTTTCTAGGATTCCACCAACCATTGTGGCATGGGCATTAGGGTCTTGTTAGGGGTCTTGTGTTGTTTCCTCAGTATTCATAGTCACTTCGGATTCTTTTTCTTTCTCCCTAGGATTTCTTGTATCTTCCACCTCGGTGGCATCAACATCTATATCCCCAAGATTCTTCCCTTTTCTAGCATCTATGGTCTCAGTATCTATATTTTTGGGTTTATCCCCCTCATCTTGTTGCTTATGTTCTACTTTGGCATTTTCCTCCAGAACATACTCCTCTGAGGGTACATTTTCTAGAGTGGTCGGAGGTGTCTGGCCTAGATATGAATGTTGGGCTATAGAGACTACCTTGTTGAATGTCACACTCTGGGGTACATGATTACCCAGAGTAACTAGAGGCATTTGGAGCATGACAACTAGGGGTACAGTTGCTCCCAAAGGTATGGTTTCCCCAGTTATTTTTGGCTACTCTTCTTGTATTTTCCTCTCCTCTCTCTTGGTCCCCAGGACCGGCATTTCTTCCACATCTTGTGGATTTTCTTGTGCTTTTTCTTGGTCCTACTATTTTTCCTACACTTGGAACTCCTTTTCTAGGGCTATCTCTTCTTGTGCATCAATTTCCTCCACCGCCCTCTCCACATTGGCCTGCAAGTTCACCAACTCTTCCATTTGGAAAAGGTCATCAAAATCATCATGGGGACGAGAGGCTGCTGGAGGATCCTCTAGTTCAGGAGAAGGGATAAGTTCCACCTAGGGAATGTCTGGCATCTTGGGACCTACATATGTGTTGAACGGGGGATTATCCACCCTTTTCTTCTTTCTTCTTATTTGTAGCTGGGCCCCGACATCCAGAATAGTTGCAGTTTCATCCTCGATCTCCATCTACTAGCTCATGAGTGATGCCAGTGAAGGGGAGCCTGTCGGGAGAGTAGATCCCATCAGAGTAACTGGGAGGCCGAGAGAAAGCCTAGTGCTTAATGTTTCACTCAGCTAGCGGGATGCCTCCATTTGAGTATGAAGTTGATCCAAAATAGGGAGTGGAGTAGGAGGTAGAACCTGGGCCGAGGTGCTCTCTTTGGCTTTCCCCTTATCTTTTCTTGACTTGGCCACTCTAGAGGCCAAAGAAGACCCCCACAAAATTGGATCCCGTTGGGTGTTTTTCTTGCACACTTGTGAAAAATAATCATGGTTGCACTGTATAATTAAATCGATGACATATTCAATTGTCAAAATCTCTGGGGTGTCATAATCCACCAGAGGGAGATCCATCTTATCGATCTCCTGTGACTTGTATGATGGGTCCTCCAGGGGCCTACTACCCAAAAAATATTTTGGAAAGGTCCAAAGGTCGAGGCTCTTCATCATCCCTTTGGTCATCCTTGAGTATCTTCACTCTTGGATGTCAAAATCATCTTGGAAATCTGCCCAAAAATCCTCCATGCGAGGCTCGTATGGTGTGGACACCTGGGGCAGTGTTGTGTTTATCTTGTCAAGTGGGTCAAAATTATTCCTTGCAAGGTAGAACTCAGCCAGCCCCAGAATCTTCAACTCATTATCAGCCTCTTTGGCCATTGCAAGGCTACAAGAATAGTTCCCACAAGTAATCAGGAATGGGATGGAGGTAACCTTCTTCAATCCATATAATGTATGAAGCTCCAAGATTTTCCTGCAAAACTCCATCAAAATAATCCTATCCCCACAATGTTTGGGGAGTAGTTAGGGCTTTCCAAAAAACACGGTCACCTGAATGTAAGAATGCTGCTAAAATTGAATGAAGTAATAGCCGTAAGAACTCACCAAGGTCATTGTTTCCTTGGGCAGCCAAAACCCAGAATCCTGAGTAAGTGTCAAAATGTTGGGGTAAATGAAGGTGTCATTTACCCAGCAAAAAATAGGGAAGCTGGCTTACCATTGAATTTGGGGATAATGATCCCAAGGTGCACTCTATAAAGGCTCACTCCCAAGGACACCAACTATTTGCAAACCTTGAGGTGTGGGTCTCTATTGTGCTAGTGCCCATAATACATATGAAGTCATGTGGAACCTCGATGTCTGGCTGACATTGTTCACCTAAAAATCCACATCATTGGAAATAACAGTTTCTCAGTCAAAAGTCTATCCATGGGTGGTGATGTAGTATATAAAATAGTACATCCATGCCAAAAAATCCCTGGCATGGGGTTCCCCGAAGATCCTTCATAGAAAGATGATCCCTGCATGTATACATTCCTTAAAATCTCCGCGAGGGATCTCCAACTTCATTTTCTTATAGTTCTTCCTCGAGGACTTCAACCAATGGGAATTGAGATGTTTTTGGGCAAGCTATGGAAATTTTTCAAACTCCTACAATGATGTGGCCTAGGAGATGATAGTAGCCTTCTTAAACTAGGGGATCCCTAGTCCTGAAGTAAAAGTGGCAGCATCAAAAGTTACTATGGGTGTTGGTTAGTTCAACAGAAGGGAAGGGGCAAGAAAAACCACCCAGGTGGGTGTGTTGTAGTGCTTCACTAAGGAGAGAATCAGCTCTAGTTCCTACACTAAGTAGGGGAAAAAGGAGGCTTTGATGATGCCAAAGGCAGCCACATTATTTTCCATGTTATCCCCAGTTGATCGTTGTTGATACATTACCCGGACAAGGCCCTGTAGTTCAGCCCATGAGCTGACTTATGTGTTAGTAATATTTTGAAGCTTGGAATCCACTTTAGATCCCACAAGGATGCCATCCTTTGGGTATTTGGATGTTAACAGGATCTTCTCCATCATTTTCTTGGCCCTTGTCTTGGTGGTCGTCTGGGTGGAAGTGGACGGAAGTTCCAGACTTCTGGGAGGAGTTGTTACTTCAAACATTGTTTATTGGGTGATCTACAAATTGCAAGACTAGACAACCATTAATACATTTGATAAAATATTAAAATGATTTCACAGACTCCAAATATTTCATCACCATTTCACACCTGTGCTTAAGAAGATGTTAGTTCATCAAATCCCATAAATATAACAATCAACAACTTACTTGGAATTTTATCGACACCCAGGGGTCCTAGGGATTCTGGCTCATACGATAGATGGGATAAAGGCCCGAGAACTTTGCATCACATGGAGTCTACATAAAATAACCGTTATTGATATGACTAGGGTAGGTCATTGTATTGGGCTAATGTGGGTTGTCACATGGTCATGCAATAAATGACATAATGGCATTAAAGGTGACAAATGTCTCGACTCAGATGGAATTGAATATCATATGGGATGGTTTTGAACACCCACGCATGGGCATTTAATCCCTCCATGAATGTTGAAGTGACAAGAGGAGAGTGAAAATGGCCATAACTCAAATAGGCGAGGTGTCGAGTTCAAGCCAGGCAAAAACCAGGTGGGCGAGCTCAAATCTAGGTATATGACGCAAGAGGATGCAGTGAGCTAGCCATAGGGTGGGTCAGACATGATAGAATATACAAACCAATTTATAGAGACACACTATGAACACCCTATTTACACAGAAGGCCAAAGAATGGAAAATTTATAGGAGACAACTAGCTAACCTACAGACCACTAACAACTAATAGGAATTCACAATTATTTACACTATCTTACAACTATCTATAGCTACTTACATTATTCTACAACTAATTTATATGAATATAAAGAAACCTACAATGATTTACATTAAAATACAGTGCACATAAGGCGAACAACCTTCCTACGAAGTCATCCTACCAACGGGAGGTGATGATGAAGACTAGAAGATAGAAAGCGAACAAAGAAAAAAGAAAACTAAAAAACGAAGAACAAACAAACAGAAAATAAAAAGAGAGAACCAAAAGGGCCTACCTTAAAACTAGGAAATGCGAGAGGAAGAGCATGGGAGGTGCTCTACAAATGAGTAGCTATATGAACCATGAATACCGAAGACCTTGCAGGATAGTTGGAAACATGCACAAGCTCCAACACCAATGTTACTATCAAACTTTCAAAGCAAATTGCACTTAGCACAAATTTTCTCTTAGTCACTCTTAATTTCTCTAAGGGTAAATTGTTTGTAGTAAATGTAAAAGTGACAAGTGAAACCCCATTTATACCCTTATGTGAAAATGCACCACTTCCTTCCACAAGTCCCAAGAAAAGGAAAACCTCCAGACTCTGTGCCTGGGGAATCTATGCAACCATACCCTCTAATGAAAGAGGAAGCAATGGAAAAGAATCCCAAAGTCTTGAATCTAGATGGTACAAAGAAACAAAATACTCTAGGCTGGGTCTCAGAGGGAGAGAAACCAAAAAGAAAAGAAAATAGCAAGACAAACAGAAAGAGGCCGGAGGAAAACAATAGAAAGAGGAACAAGGAAAAAAGCAAAAAAGGCAGACCCAATATTTTTCCCAAAAAATGGATAGATGGGTATGTAGGGCATAAAAAATGATGACTCGCTGAGATGAATGCCTTAGCACATTTGAGAACCACTGAATCTCTTGTTAGAAAAACCAGAACTCATCTTTACCTGGATCATTTCACTTACAAGGTGTGAGGTGTATGAGAAAACCTGACTCATCACTGATCCAATCCTTCAATCTCTTGTCAGTCATGAAGTGTGTTCTTTGGAAGAAAATCAAGCCGATGAATTACAGGAGAAGTAGAGAGATGACACTAAGTACATCAGACCAAAATCACTATATCTTACATGATCCCCTAGATCCCAAAATTCTCTATTCTCCATTTTTCTTTCTTTTCTTTTGAGATGGGGAAGGCGGTACTTCTTTCATTGTGAATCTTAAGCTTAGCTAATTTTTATGGTGGTACTTCTTTCACCTTGCCATCCATTTTAAATTGCTGAATAGGAGAGACATTCCAAACCCGGGATATTCTTTTGATTTTTCAGACATGGCCAATAACCAGTGTAACCGATCTACTCTCAAGGATCATATTGTAACTTTCTTCTTAGATTTTTTGTTAACTAATGTCAAGACTTTCAAGATATGAATCCGAGGAAGATTACCCAAGAGTGCAGACAAATTCTACCATGCTAACCATAGATTCTGGACTAATCAAAATGCATAATACACCATTCTAGGGACTAGATTTCATGCAAAGCATACCTATCTACAAGAAGAGGGAAACATGTCGGGAACCTGAAAAATAAGACACGCGAAGCAAACAACAAAAACCAATGACAACAAAACAAAAGAAAGGAAGACATCCCTAGAGGACCACCAATGACTATTTACAAGGATGAGACACTCCCAAGGAGTCCCAGGAAAATATTTACATGCAGGAAAATATACATATAATAAAACCTTGGGAAAGCATACCTTCCGCCTCATTCAAAGTAGTGTTTGAGAAACTGCCCATTGACAGGCAATGGAATGGCTTCTCTAGTCATGGTGCTGAGGTGATAAGTGTTGGCCCCCCAGATCTCTGAGATTAGGTAAGGTCCGAGCCAGAGCCTTTGAAATTTGGTGTGCTTTCCTTTCTTCTCCTGGGCCTTGTCCCACAACAGGACTAGATCCAAAACCAGAGAGGCTTTGTATTGGGCTCTCCAGTTGAACCATCATTTGATGACTACTTGATGACACGCAAAATGTTCTAGTACTACGTCTCTTTTTTCTTCCATTCTCACCAAGTTCAAAAGGAAAATTATTGCATGAATTGTAAAATTTGGATTTGTAAGTTGATTGGGAACATGGGGCTCTATCCATAAACCAAGTAAAATGGGGAAGTCCCCAAGGCTGCCTTGTTTCTGATACGATCTGCCCAAAGAGAGAATCTAAGTTTTTGGTGCCATTCCCAGGGATTTTGCTCTAGCAAATGCTTGATCACCTCCAACAGGTTCTTATTGGTAGACTTGGTGACACCATTACCCTAGGGATAATAGTTGTTGTAGAATTTTAGGGTGATCTTTCTCTAATAAGTCCATTCTAATAGCTGTGGTGAATAAAATGCAGGACCATTGTCACACATGATAGCGAAGGGCATTTCGAACCTTGTGACTATGTTTTCTTCCAAGAATTTGATAACTACATCTGCCATGTTATTCTTGCATGGGATTGCCTCAGACCATTGGGTACAATAATTGGTAGCAGTTAGAATATATCAGTGGTTGGTGGATGAGTTGGGTTTTATCTCCCCGATAAAATTGAATGCCCATTGTATGAAGGGTCAAACTTCAAAGACCCATTGTAAATGCATCGCCAGGTTCTCCTTGTGATAAGTTGTGGCTTGGCAAGTGTGGCACTTCCTTACATGAGTGTAAATGTATTTGAAGATGAAGGGCCAATAATATCCAGCCTAGAGAATCTGATGGGTAGTAGCATGAGCTGAGCCATGCCTGGTTCTGAACTCCCCATGGAATTCTTCTATCATTTTGGCAGCTTGGTCTCTATCTATACACCGGAGCTAAATCCCCTCAAAAATTCTACACAGAAGCATTCTATTTTTATCATGAAGTGTGCACTTTTTAGTCACAAGGCATGAAATTTGTTAGGGGGAAGCCCCTTTGGGAATCTGTTATTGAGAAATAGGTACACCAGATCAGTATACCATGAATCTTGGGTGATGGAATCCACAGTATAGGTTTGATATTCAATGTTTGGAGTTACTTCTGCCATTGCTCTACATAGTCCCTGGCCTCAAAATATTTTCATTGGTTGCATCTCGATATCATACTCCTAGAGGATGGCCATCCATTTCCCCCGGTGTTCACCCAGTTCACTCTGCAGCAATAAAGATTTGACATCCTGGTCCAGAATGATAGCATATACCTTGCTCTAGAGAATATAGTGTCAGAATTTCTTCATGGCCCGGACTAGAGCAAAGGCCTTATTTTCCAAGGGTGTATATCAGAATTCAGCATTTTTAAAGGGAAAGCTCATGAAGACAATAGGTCGCTCTTCTCCTTCAACCTTCTAGGTTAAAACTGTAGCTACAAAAATTGTTGAAGCAAAGGAGTAGATGTAGAATGGGAGGGAATAGTCTAGACTTTCCAGGACTGGTGCCTCAACTATGGTTTGCTTGATCTGAGAAAATGCTCGTTTCACTTTGGGACTCCACTCAATCTTTGTATCCATTTTCATCATGTCATTGAGTGGTTTGAAGATCTTGGTGAATCCAATAATGAACCACCAGACAAAATTTATCTTTCTGAAGAAAGATCTCATTTTCTTTTTACTACCAAGCATTTGCAAATTCAGCAATGCTTAAACTCTCTCAGGGTCGATGGATATCCCCTTCTCAGAGACTATATGCCTGAGAAGTTTCCCTTCAGTGACCCTAAATATGCACTTCTTGGGGTTGAGGGAGATACCATACTAGAGACATCACTCACAGATTTGAGCGAGGTGGGCGGAGTGATCACGCCTATCCTAGGAAAAGACTCTTAAATCATCCATGTAGATGATTATGCACTTGTTGACTAGGCCTTCAAACACAATGTCCATAGCCTTCTAAAATGTGGCTCCCACATTAAGGAGTCCAAAGGGCATCCTCAAATATGCCAATGTTCCCCACTTGGTGGTGAAAGCCATTTTCATTTTGTCCTCAAACTTAACTATAACTTGGTTGTATCTGGAGTAACCTTCCAAGAAATACAACATTTGGGAACCATTAAAAATTTGTAAGACCTCATCCAGTGATGGGAGAGGATGATTATCCTTTTTGGAGCCTTGTTTAAATTGCAAAAATCCACACACAAGCATATCTCGTCATTTTTCATGCACACAAGGATGAGGTTGGAAACCCATGTTGTATGCCAGATAGGAAAGATGATCTAGAATGATAGTAATTTCTGAACCTCCTGATGGATTAGAGGTTCCATCAATGAGTTTACTGGCCTCTACTTTTGCCAAAAGGGTTTGGCATCTGGTTTCAGTGGGATGGTATGAGTCATGATGGGTGTATCATAAGTTTTAAGATCTCCATACCCCTAGACATTAATGTTAATGTATTCTCAGAGAACCACAAGAATCTTCTCCTTCTCCTCTCAGGAGTAGGAGGTACCAATGTGGACCAATTTTTCTTCATCATCTCTACCGATGTTGACCTTTTCAAATTTTCCTCCCTCAAAGGAAGATGACCTCTTTTCTCTTCCCCAGGGGTCTAAATCAAAGATTCATTCTAGAGCTACCATCACCTTAGGGATGGTGTTGGTGGGTAGGTCGATGAACCCGTCATCTTCTTCACCCTGCCTGGTATCCTCATGATCAATTTCTTCCACTATCTGATCCTCGAAGACACCAAGATTGGCCTTGAAGGCCATAATATGTTGGTCATCCTTAAAAACCTAAAAGTGGGTGATATTATCTAGGATGGATGGGGTGGGGACCATTTCAACAGAACATTTCCAGAGTCGGGAACCAACCATCGGCTCTAGGGTGTTGGAAGACATAGCAAGGGCATCCAAAACATAGTTACATTTTTGGGGAATGAGCTCGATGCCAAAAGCATCAAATTCTTCAATTAGGCTCCATGCATGGTTGCGGTATGCGGCCAACCTTTTTTCATGACATGTGTATTGGCTTCGAACCTGTTTTACAATCATCTTTGAATCACTCATTGCCCGAAGGTGGGTGATACCTTTTCTCAATGCAGACAGGAGTCCAAGGACCAAGGCCCCGTACTCAATGACATTGTCGGTGTAGTTGAACCACAACCTGTAGGATGCGAGGAAGGATTTCCCACGTAGATTTATTAGTTCCACTCTGGCCCCAGAACCTTGTTTAGACCAGGATCCTTCAAACTTCGGGATCCACAAATCATTGTCATTTTTATGGGGCTAGGGAGGCGAAGTGGCATTTGGAATAGTTTTGGGGTTGGGAGGGTTGCAAGGTGATTCCTACGGCTCTGATGGTGCATTGGTGATACGTTCCTCCAGATGATCCTCTAGTTCAAGTTCTTAGACAAGTAGCACCTCTAGTGTATAGCTTGGGTGGATTACTTGGTCCAGGTGAACCGTCTTTACTATCCTTCTCTCAGAGGTGAGTGATGTGGTAGATAGAGGTGACAATGCAAGGCCCACAGTCCAGTTTAGAATGTTTCTAGTAGTGTACCCGGTACCAAGTGTCAGACAAGAGAATGGCTAGAGTTGCCTTACTACCTTGTGAGTCTACCTCATACTTTAGTTTCTCGTCTAGGTCCTAAATTCTCTAAGAGATTATAGGATCTTCCCTGGGGATGAAATCAAAGGTTAGGATTCCCCGTGTTCGGTATACCCCGAGAGAGGATTCAGAGAAGAGGACTTTATTCACTCTCCTGACTTCAGTGAGGGCCTGTTTCATTTTGTTTGCATGTTGACTCCTAGAGGATGCATGACTTATTTTGTGTTCTCATCATGGAAACAAAGTCATATTAAGTTTCTGTCAAAGCTAACTTAGAAGATAAAATGACTAAGTATGGAAATAGGGTAGACAAAGATATACAGTGATCAATGCATTAGTGCAAATGTGAGACATCGAATCAGAGTATGCACATTCAGATATATGTTCTAAGTGATGTCTACATACTAAGTCCAAACATGCATGGTATGGCATGATAGTACAGAGAAGTTACAGACAGATCAGTACACCAGCAATCCAGAAGACAGAGCATGGAATCTGACTAGTATTTTGATCAACGCGAATTATTTTGTTATGTAATGGCCAAGCGCCTTTGATTATATGTTTTTAATGATGTAATTAGTATTTTTGTAAACATTCTTAAGCTGACTTTCTCGGAAGCATTGTGTATTATGTTTCTAGGGCTGACCATAAGTCTTGTTTTGAGTCGCATCTATTTGAGTATGAACATATAAGTATGTAATGTAAAGTTATGTTACAAGTGTCAAATAAGATGTATGATAAATATATAGAAGAGAAGTATGATGATGTCAGTATGAGATAAAGCTCTTTAAGAGAGTAAGAGCATTCGCGCATACATGGAACTGATCAGACAATAGTGTCATCACAACAGTTCACTTTTGATATAGTGCATATCAACTATCAGAAGGTTGTAGCCTTCATCTTATTGGGCAGTGAGCCTAGGTAGTGAGCCATATACCTTTAATAGGGTTTTTTAAAAGACACCTAATAGGGTCAGACCTTTAATCAGGTCATTGTACTTGCATTGTAAAGACTGCTTCTAACAGGGCAAAGGAACTTTAACAGGTTCACTATACTAGTACAATATTTGTGGGTACTAATTCCCACTGGGGTTTTCCTCTAATCAAGGTTTCCCCGTAAACATATCATGTGTTATGAGTTCTTATGTTTTTATTCATTAAATGTTTGTTTGATTTATGTTTAAGTTGCTGAAAATTAATAAATAGACAAACATTGATTCACGCCCCCCCCTCTCAGTGTTTCTAACAATTGGTATCAGAGCTCTAATCCTCTGAAAGAAAGTTTAACTACTTGAGGAGATCATGGACTCAGCAGAAGCAAAACATTTAAAAAATAATCTTGAAGCAGCTCTTGAAGATCTTGACAGATCGGAAAAAGAAAATGAAGAACTTAGACTAAAAGTTGATGGCTCACAAATGCTTATCAATAAATTGAGAAAAGATTTACAAGATTGTTCTACAAGTGATTTTGGGAAAATGGTCAAAAATCTCAATGAAGAGAATATGTCTCTGAAAGATAAAATTGAAAATCTAGATGAACAGCTAACAGACAGTCAAATTGCTATTGAAGAAAAGATCAAAGAAAGCAAACAATTAGAAGATGAACTCTTGAAAGCAAACATGAAAGTCTTGGAATTGGAGAACATAAAGAAGAAGATGGAATTTGAATTAACAGAAGCAAAGGATAAGACTGATAAAATCTACACAAGTTCTAATTCACTTCAATCTCAACTCAATGCACAAAAGAAAAAAGGAGACACTATTGGTCTTGGATACAGTGTAGCACAGATTGAAATCAATTCATTAGAAGAAACAAAGAAAGCACATGAAGTATCTTCAGAAGCAAAGAAAGTTGAAAATATTGCATAGATTAAAACAAATCCACCTAAAGGAGAAATCAATCAAGTTAATAGAACTTTTTATGCATGTAATAAACATGGTCATTTGGCAAGAGATTGTAAAAAGGTAAGACCTTTCAATGGTTATTGTTACTCCTGTAATAAGTTTGGTCACAGGGCTATACATTGCAGAATAGATCAAAGAAATCAGTCACAGCAGAATTAGAGAAGAATGAATCAAAAAAATAAGAGAAATAAGCCTCAAAGAAATTTTCAGAACATTACATGTCAGATATGTAATTACAATGGACACACAACAAAGCAGTGCAGTATGATTAACAAGAACATCAGACCTCCTATCATTTATCACACATGTGGAAAGGTTGGACACATCTCAGGGTTCTTTAGATCCAAAACTCAAAAACAAGAGGATCCTAAGAGATCACTATTTGAGGAAGAAGGAGAATTCATTTCTATTCAAGCAAATGAAGATTCAAGAAAAATTTGGGTTGAAGTAAAGAAGGACAATGCAAAGAACAAAGTAGTTGATACATCCACAGTGGACGCATCCTCTATTTCTGGTCGAATAGACCTTCTTGGTCTTAGGGGGAGCTATTCTAGCTCAGAACCCCTGTGCGGCTGGTATACTCACCTCTAAGTATCCACCTATGAAATTATGTTTATGATCATATTTCGATGAAGTATGCATACACACATTATCTATAATGCATTCTGAAAGAAGTTTGAGATTCACTGTGAAAACTATGTACAGTTGCAAACATTAAATGCAGTAACTTTTATAAAAAGATGTAAGTCTTTGATCATCTTCACATTTGCATTTGAGATCATAGAATTTGGAGAGCACATGAGCACTGAGAATCAAAGCACGGAAGCATAACAGATTTGGTGGTTAAGAAGCATAGTTAAGAAGTTGAAATAGAACCCTAGCAGTCGCGTTGTTTCAAAATTTTGTGAAACCCTATTTAAGAAATCATCAAGTAAGTATGGTGACTCCAGTTGTATTTGATATGATAGAGAGGAAGAGATTTTTATTTAAGAAGCATCCATTCAAATCCATACTGGATGATGTGGAAGGAGCTTTCTCCAAAACTCCATTAGGTGTTGTTCACGTAGAAGACATCCGCGCATATATTTATTGTATAAAGGAAACAATTAGAGATAATAGTATAGCCACTCTTATGGCTTTGATGATGAAACCAGACTATTCATTCAAGGATGAATATATGCACCTCATAGACAACCCTATATTTGAGTATTCGAATGCACATGAATTCTATGAACCAGAATGGGTTAAAATATTATTGAGCAGGATTCATGATGATCTTTTCTGGATTGGTAAAGTCCTGATCTTTATTACTGTAGACCTAATCCACAACATGACTGGACTTCCTAATACTGGACTAGTTCTTCCTACTGGGAAGGATGTCAAGAAACAAGTTGAGCAAGCATTCCTATCCTGAAGTGACAAGTGCGGCATGACAGTTGATCCTATCAAGGAAGAAGACATAAAGCTTCTAACAATGATCCTTGGTTACAAGTTCCAACATGCAAGTATATTAAACAGTGTGTCAGTAGCCATAGTTCTAGAAGTTATTAGGATGGTGAAGGATAACACTCAGTTCAATCTATGTGAGATATTGCATGGTCAATTGATGGACAACATTCGAGTTATCAAGCATGACAAGAACAAAACATTCAGGTTTGGGTCTCTGATCATCTATTTGTACTTCCACATTATTGGTAAGGTTGCAAATCTGTACCTAGATAGAAGCAAACCTACGATGTCTCAAATTTCACTAAAATCGACATTAGAGAGTAGTACAAAGGATGCTATGGACATGGACATCAAATCTTTCAGGATCAAGATGCAGAAGAGGTTCAAGATACCTGAGAAGATTGTTGAAAAGTATAAGGAAACCATATGCTTCATGGTAGAGACTGATTGCACTTGTATGGAGGCAGTTGAACCCAGGACTAAATGGATTCACCCACTTGGGTATGAAGTGGAGGAACATGTATTGGAAAGATATGCATAGGTCCTTTTGTCTGCGCCCAAAGATCCCAATGAGCCCAGATGGGGCACTTAAAGAGAGAAGACTAATGCAGTTGATTTTGTATTATATAGTGCTGATAATAAAAGAAAAGCATCTAAGATTACATCTAGCATTCTAAAAGTTCATGGAGTCACTCAAGAAGATCTTGACAAAGCTAGAGTATCCAAGATAGCCAAATAACTTGAGAAGACTGATGAGATCCAGAAGAAGAAGAAAGTAGACAGCACCTCTGCGCCCTCTACCACCATTGACCTAGACTCATCTCCACCTTCTATACCAAGAAAGAATTCTAGAGGAAGGAAGGAAGTTCCCACAAATCACCCATCCTCAAGGAACACACGGAGAAAATCAAGGAACACTCAAGCTCCTCCTGAGGTAGGATTTAGACCTAGTCTAAATGTCTTAAATAATAGGATTGTAAATAAAGGTAGAGTAGACACTATTGCCAAGGTCTATGACAAGTATCAAGAGATTGATAAAACCGAAATACACTCTATGATCATATTTCTTATGATTAAGTTTAAGAAGTCAGTTCTTGAACTCAAAACAATAATACTTGATAAGTTATAGAACATACTAGAAATAATGAAGAGACATGCAATTGAGGAAGACATGAGGATAAAATAAGAAACATTGGATAATCTTCTCCCTGTATGCTCACATGATGCGAAGGAAATACTATTAGATCTGGTGAAGCCTCATCTCAGAACCAAGATAAGGACTCTATAGATTATGAACAAAGAGTATGAGCAGATAGGTAAAGAAACTAAAAAGGCATTTGCATGAGTGTTTATGGATAGACACATGTATCCATCAATGGTGCCTAAAAAAAAGGTAACTCCAGCTCCTCCCAAACAGGTTACAGAACCAATGATTCAAGATGCACCTATGACAGGTCCATAGGTCTCAACGCCCTCAGTGACGATAAATTCTGATACAGCAAAAGACTAAGAAGATACTATAGTGGTTGATAACATCAAGATATCCATGACAACATCTGATAAAGACATGGACAAAGTTGATGAAGCATTTGTAAGCACTGAAGAGATGTGCACTAATGATACATCTGTACAGTAGGATGAAGTTCCCTCCAATGATCCAATAGACTTGAACGAAGAAAAAGATACTCAAGATAATGAGACACCAATCAAGGAGAAACCAGTAAAGAGTGAATGCATGGATACCATTTAAAATACTATAGTCACTCCATCCACTTTGCCATCTAATTCAATTTTGTCAAGGTTAACTCCTGATTTACCAAGTCTAGATGTGTGGGGAGAAGACGACTTAATGAATATCAGCGTGCTAGCTATGGAAAAGGCAAAAGAAAAATTGGTTATGAGGAACCCTCTTTTCTTGGAGTCAATTAACATTCTAAATGATTTAGTACCTACAGACAAGAAATTTACCAAGATTCAATCAGTTGAAGATGTTGACAACATTCTAACAAGCTTCAAAGCACACTTTACAGACCTAGTAGACTCTGCTACTAGAATTGTTGAAGATGAGTACAAAAAGGAAAGGTTGAATTAATTGGTAAAGAATTTTTCCTTAGACCTAAAATCTTTAAAGATTAGGAAATCCATATTGAAAGAATTGGCAGCTAAGGGTAAGAAAGTCATAGCAAACTACATGGATAGAGTGAAGTTCACCTCTTAACATATCAAGAAGATAGAAGAGGCAGAGATCATGGTGGACACTATCAAAAAATTAGTTGAGAAATCTACCCAGGACATGAACATATGTAACAATGTCTATCAAGGTCAGTTAGACAAAATTGAAAAGGCTAAGTTGGAGATCAACAAGATAAGAGTCAAACAAACTCAGTTGAGAAATGCACTTGCACCCTCTCTAGCAGTTCTAAATGAGAACATCAAATAGATTGATGCCACCATTGTGACATATGATCAATGTCCTTGCATGGATTTGATAAAGATGGAAAATATGACATATGCCTTATGCGTGCATCTTCAGACAATTGATGTAATGAAGGTATTTTGGCAGAAAGAGATCCAATCTCTTCATATTGTGTACCCAGATGTTTACATGGAGTAAGTATCTAGAAAACTTACAATTTTTGTACACCTTTGTCATTAATGTCAAAGGGGGAGTAATAGAGAATGTGTATATATGTTAAGAGATGCAATAATATATAGTTATTTTGTGATTAAGTCATTTTGAGAAACTTGGCCACATTCCTTTGTTTCCATAAATGACAAAGGGTGAGATTATTGGAAAGTTGACTATTAGAGGATGCATGACTTATTTTGTGTTGTCATCAATATGGAAACAAAGTCATATTAAGTTTCTATCAAAGATAACTTAGAAGATAAAATGACTAAGTATGGAAACAGGGCAGACAGAGATATATAATGATCAACACATCAGCGCACATGCAAGACATAGAATCAGAGTATGTACGTTTAGATATATGTTCTATGTGATCTCTACATACTAAGTCTAGACACACATGATACGGCATGATAGTACGGAGAAGTTATAGACATATCAGTACACCAGTAGTCTAGAAGATAGAGCATGGAAGCCAACTAGTGTTTTGATTAGCGTGAATTATTTTGTTATGTAATGGCCAAGCACCTTTGATTATATGTTTGTAACGATCTAATTAGTATTTTTGTAAACACGCTTAAGCCGACTTGCTCGGAAGTGTTATGTATTATGTTTCTAGGGCCGACCATAAGTCTTGTTTTGGGTCGTGTCTATTCGGGTATGAACATATAAGTATGTAATGTAAAGTTATGTTACAAGTGTCGAATAAGATGTATGAGAAAGATATAGAAGAGAAGTATGATGAATTCAGTATGAGATAAAGCTCTTTAAGAGAGTAAGAAAATTTGCGCATACATAGAACTGATCAGACAGCAGTGTCATCATAGCAGTTCACTTTTTATATAGTGCATATCAACTATTAGAAGGTTGTAGCCTTCATCTTATTGGGCAGTGAGCCTAGGAAGTGAGCCATGTACCTTTAACATGGTTTTGTAAAAGACTCCTAACAGGGTCAGACCTTTAACCAGGTCATTTTACTTGCATTGTAAAGACTTCTTCTAACAGGGTAAAGAACTTTAACAGGTTCACTATACTAGTACAATATTTATGGGTACTAATTCCCACTAGGGTTTTCCTCTGATCAAGGTTTCCCTATAAACATATAATGTGTTATGAGTTCTTATGTTAAGCTTCATTAAATGTATGTTTGATTTATATTTAAGTTGCTGAAAAGTAATAAATAGACAAACACTGATTCACCCCCCCCCCCTCTCAATGTTTCTAACACATTCTGGGTTCACTCTCCACCCAGATCTAATTTGATTTCCCCTTCTAGGGGAGCCACAAGTGGGAGAACTCCATAGAGAAATACCCGTTAAGGGCCTTTGACCAATTCTGACTTAAAACAGCCCGTAGGTTTCAGGGATGTCCACCACTTGGACGTCTA
Source organism: Thuja plicata (assembly GCA_018584345.1). Taxonomy (NCBI): domain Eukaryota; kingdom Viridiplantae; phylum Streptophyta; class Pinopsida; order Cupressales; family Cupressaceae; genus Thuja; species Thuja plicata. The sequence continues at coordinate 2,148,894 of MU227479.1, read as the reverse complement.
TTGTGTTTGATATCCGGGGGTCTTGGATGAGCTAAATTTGGATTTTCTTCAGCTCACCAACCATTTTCACAGTAGTTTTCTCCAATTGGACTACTGTGCCTTTCGACGGGGTGGGAGTGAGTCTAAGCTTCTGGCATATGGATAATGACATGACATTTCCCAAAGCACTATAATCTACTAGGTAGATGTATAGGTTTTTCCCTTGAATGTTCAAGCCTAGTAGGAAGGGAGGATCCTCTATGTTTCCCCGGAAGACTGCTGAGTTGGCATCATCAAATGTGACAGTCTTTGGTGGACGTCTGATGGCTTTTAGGTTTCCCAAGAGTTGTAGAAGGGACTTCTTCTACTCAGGACAATTTAGCAAGACCTCCATCAAGGTCATGGAGGTGGTGGTGCTCTCTAATGCCTTAGTGATATCAAATTGTCCCCTAGGCTAGAGTTCACTTCCTTCGGCTAGATCCCTGGTGTGGTTAGGACCAGGTCCTTTGGGAGGAAAAGAGAAATCATTTGTGTTCTCTTGGGGGTGGTATTCTTGGGAGGCATTGACATGTAATATGGCCCTTTGCTAGCCTGACTCTAGGTGTTGTAGGGAGTCTGCGAGATCGTGAAGGCATTTGCCTCAAAGGTCAGGATGGATTCATCAAAGAACCCATGTAACTTGGGTTTTTCTTCATCCTCTTCATCTATCTTAAAGAAGATGGTCTCACACGTGAAGGTAGTGTGAGGGGGCTCTAATGAGGATGATTTTGGGGGAGTAGGGTCAATAGGTTGTTGTTTTTTCAACTGGGAGATCATGATGATCTTCTTTGGTGTGGCACAGTTCACCTCAGAATGTGAGCCACTGTTGTGCAATCTACACCATGTTGTTAGTGAGTGGATTCTGCAAGCTGTGTAGAATGACTAGGTCTAGCACCACCCTATGTGGTATTTTGATTTGGAGGAGGACCTCTGGTATTTGCATTATTATTCCATTGCTGTTGGTTAGGCCGAGGCCCATTGTTGTGGTTCTGACCTCCATAATTGATATTTTATTGTCCGAAGAAAACATTCCCTCTCTAGGAGTTGGAGTTGTGAGGTGTGGAAGGCCCCACCTTAAGTTGTCCCATGTCTTTGGTCAATGAGGACACCAATCGCCAAAGGGATTCAACCTCGATGGACAACAAGGTAGTTGTGTCACAGTGTGATGGTTGTTGTGGTGGATTCCCAGGGAAAGCAACAGTAACTCCCGTAGTCGAGGATTGCAATCCTCCAGTCATGGGTGACTAGAAGAAAGGTACTCCAAAGGGTTGTGTTAAAGGTTGTTTTATTTTTTGTGACTAGTTCCAGGGAACATATTCCAAACCTAGTATTTTCTAGGCTTGAGATGGGTAAACGTACTGGGCCTGTTGGTCTATCGGTGGTGGGCCCACAACCATCGTTGGGGAACCCATTTCCATATTGGGGTTGTATCACCTGGCATAAGGAGTCCCACCGAGTATCATTTTGAATGGTAGGCTCTGTCCAATCCCACTAGGAGCTTTTCTCAAACCACAGGACAACTCTAGGGCTAAGTTGTAAACTTTCACCAGAGTATCCCAGTTGTTAGTGGTAGTAGGTCTCCAGAGGAGAGTAGAAACAATGGGGTCCATGGCGTTTAGGTATTTCTAGATGGTTACATCAGTGGATGGGATGAAAGGGACCATGCACCTCTTCAAGGCACTTTGGAACTAATGGTTGAATGTAGCGAGGGGCTCATTTGGTTCCTTCCTAATGGAGATAAATTGGTTGTGGGATCACATTGGGTCCACGTGAATGAAAAAGGCCACTAGGAAGGCATCTTCCATATCTTGCCAATTGTTGATGGACTTTTTGGACAAGTTTAGGTACCATTTTAGCTCATTCTATCCTAAAGACAGAGGAAACATATGAGTTACAACATCTTGATGTTGTATCTGGTGTCGGTTCATGGCATCCTTATAGGCTTGAAGATGTTCTTCTATGGTTCGGGGGCCTAGATGCTCATACTTGGGGCAGATCTTCTCTGAATGTAGAGGAAGATCACTGGTAGTGCTGGGGAACTGCCCCATTGGGGACCCAATATTACCAAAGTAGGTGGCCATTGGGACTGTTTGGTTTTGGCTGGGTTGGACGTTACTCCCCAAGATTATCTGGGAGCTTTGGGTATTCTGGTGTGTAGCGAATCCCTAGATAAAATTGGCTGGCTATCTCATTTGTTGGGTCCTACTCTTTCAAACAGGAGGTCTGAGTTCTAAAAACTATCTCAGATTTGGGGTTGACCAAAGGATTATTTCAAAATGCAGAGGCAAAGATGACCCTATCTTCCAAAAATCTCAGTTCCTAAAACTACTGTTTGGGGAGCCCTCAGGCGGTGTGAAATAAAAATCTTCCAAGGGAGATGAGCTCATGCCCTTGTTCTAGCACCAGTTTCTATTGATGGGACTTTATGACCGGCTCCACCAATAGAGGATAAGTTTCACCAGGTATCGGGGTACTGGCCAACTTCACCTAAAGAGGTTTACCAGAGAATGAGTTCGCATAGCCTCCAAGCACCTGGTAGTTGGGGCTTGACAGTGTGGGGGAGCCAAGTTGGTCAGGTGACTATTTTTTGATGGGATAGCTAGTTTTTACTCATCTTCTCGGGGATTTCAAATGGATGGGGTTTCCTGAAAGCATTTCGATTATCAAATAAAACTCAAAAGATCAATCAAATTTAGATATATGTTTGTACCTATAGTTATGCAATATATATTCAAATATCAAACAATGCTCCAATGCAAGAAACTACACTAAATACCAAATACATAAAGAACCAATGATTCACATGCATTCAGTACCAAGGGGAGATAAGATCATTAACCTAAACTAAAACATAGGAGCAAATGACATAAGAAAACATACTGCACAAAAGATATTGCTACTTCAGAGATTAGAACAACACATAACATATAGCCACAAGATGTTCCTCCTTCTTTATTAGCTCAAATGGTTCCAGCATCATTGGTGAGTACATTCATGGCTCCAAGGGAGCATTCGAAGCTACCAAGAACAACTGGGCATTGAGCTCCTGAAAATAACTAAAAGTAAAATTCTATGCTTCTATTACTACTGGACTACAAAATTATCAATTTTACCGACCCTTTTTATGGCATTGGACTTCTTATTTATACACAAACTTGACCTAAAATCTAACTAATCTAACTGTACACTTGCCAAATATAATACATTGTTCATGGCCGATACTACTTGCACCACTTACAATCACCTTGGGATGTGCAAAGGTCTAACAAGGAAGAAGAAGAAGATAAGAGGAGAAATCTAGAAGAATTAGCCTAGAGAAGAGTGTCAAGGTACTTATAAAAGAAATCTAATTGTCTCAGTATCTCAGGCTACATGCCTCATAAATGCAAATTGTGGCTCCCTATCATTGATGTGCACTAGGTAGTTAATCAAGGAGCGACACCTCGAGAGAATCACCTGTCAGAGTCATCTCCTCTGCTTGACATACCTTATCTAGATCACCTATCCTCTGACCCTTATTAACTACTTGACAGTGATCGGTCGGATCCAGGGAACCTGGACGTAGATCGTTGTGGATGAATACAAAACTTTGGACCCAGAATTTTGGAGTCTAGGAGATTACGCTAAAAGAATAATGAATCTTCAAAGTTGTACCCTACTGGTGAAAATCTCTAGAGACTAGAGGACTTTACTGTTCCTTATTCTTTTTTAAGGCCTCCAAAATGTAGATGATTCCTTCTTCATCTACATCCTTGATGTAGTCCCAGCGATTGTTGACCACCCTGAACTACTCATAAACATCGCCAGCCCCTTCCTTGAAATCTGTAACCACTTTCACTGTATCATGGGCCTAGATCATCATTTTGGTTAGGTGTGACATTGTCCCTCTGTCAAAATCCTTGGAGGAGTGGTACTGTGACTCCATCAACTCATCCAATTTACTCAATACAAAATCTTATGGAGCACAAGTCTCGGTGGTGAAGGGATCGACTTGCGAAACCCTTGTTACAAAAGTTGTGTATGAATCCAAAGAATTCCAAACTACTGAGATTCTATACTTAAGGGTTGCTACCAATTTCTTTCTCACCTCAATTTTGAGACCAAGTCTGGAGTGCTCGGCCCGGAGGAACCCAAATGGTTCATCTCCCAAAATACCTATTTCTATGATGAATTCCTCCCTGAAGTTCATCATTTTTTCTAGTTTGGACCTCTACTCTTCATACTTTTCCCTTTCTTTCTCCCATAGGGAGATGACATCGTTCACTTGGCCCATGATTTTATTTTCCTAATAAATGTCTGGGAGTGTTCCTGTCAGGAACTTCCTTACGGTTGTGATCTACTCAGTTACCCACCCATCCACAGCTTGTGCTTTCTTCTTCATGGCCCTTAAATTATCAATATCACCCTATGCAAGAGGTGTTCCAAATGTAGAGGCTTTCAAATGCATCTCTCCCAATGGCTATGTTAGTTCTGCAAGAAGCCCAAGGAGATTCACATTCTTTTCTTTTTCCTCCTTCATATTCTGTGCCTTCTTGTCGTATCGAGCTTCAATCGCTTGACTAGCTTCTTTTAATATGTTCAACTCGCCATGTTTGTCTCTCCTGCCTAGAGGAACTTCTATGATTGTATATTTTGCAGCTCCTATTATTGTTTCCTCTGTGTCTAGGGGAGGTGTCACTACTACTATGACTGTATTTCCTCTCGGACCGGTCTGAAGGGTATGGAGGGTCCGAGCCTTCTTGGGCTTCTTATGCTCTTTATTTTAGGCAATCATTTTAGCTAGGGAGAGATGGGATCCTTCTACCACCAAGGCCTTTCTTTTTCAGGATTCCACTAGCCATTGTGGTGGCTGGGGTAGTCTTACTGCTAAGACTTGGGCATTGGGGTCTTCTTTGGGATCCTGTGGTGTTTCCCTGGTATTCATAGTCACTTCAGAATCTTTTTCTTACTCACCAAGATTTCCCATATCTTCCACCTCGATGGTATTCACATATGTATCTTTAGGATTCTCCCCTTTTCCAACATCTGTGGTCTCAATATCCACATTTCCAGGGTTAGCCCCCATCCTCTTATTGTTGTTCTACTTTGGCATTTTCTGCCGGAACATTCTCCTCCGAGGGCACATTTTGTGGAGGGGTCGAAGGTTTCTGGCCTAGATTTGATTCTTGGGTCATAGAGACTACCTTGCCAAATTTCACACTCTAGGGCACCTGATCACCCATAGTAACTAGAGGAGTTTGGAGCATGAAAACTGGGGGTACGGTTGCTCCCAAAGGTCTGGTTTCCCAAGTTATTATCAGTTTCTCTTCTTGTATTTGCCTCTCCTCTATCTTGGTCCCTGGGACTAGTGTTTCTTCCACATCTTGTGGACTTTCTTGTGCTTTTTCTTGTTCATGCTCTTGTTCCTATACCTGAAACTCCTTTTCTGGGGCTATATTTTCTTGTGTGTCAATTTCCTCCACCGCCCTCTCCACATTGGCCTGCAAGTTCACCAAGTCTTCCATCTAGAAAAGGTCATCAAAATAATTGTGGGGAGGGGAGGCCACCAAAGGATCCTTTATTTCATGAGAATAAGGGATAAGTTCCAGCTAGGGAATGTCTGACATCCCAGGACTTGCATCTGTGCTCAATGGGGGATTATCCACCCTTTGCTTCTTTCTTCTTATTTGTAGTGGGGCCCTGACATCCAGTATAGATATAGTTTCATCCTTGGTCTCTGTCTGCCAACTCATGAGTGCTGCCAGTGAAGGGGAGCCTTCTGGGAGAGAAGATCCCATCAGAGTAACCGAGAGGCTGAGAGAAATCCTGGTGCTCAATGTTTCACTCAACTGGCGAGATGCGTCCATCTGAGTATGAAGTTGCTCCAAAATAGGGAGTGGAGAAGGTGGTGAAACCTGTGCCAGTGTGCTCTCTTTGGCTTTCCCCTTATCTTTTCTCAGCCTGGCCACTCTGGAGGCCAAAGAAGACCCCCATAAAATTGGACCCTGTCGGGTTCTTTTCTTGCACACTTGTGCAAAATAATCATGGTTGTGTTGTATAATGATCTGGGTGACCTTCAATTGTCAAAATATTTGGGGTGTCCCAATCCACTGGAGGGAGATCCATCTTATTGATCTCCTATGATTTGTATGATGGGTCCTCCAGGGGCTCGCTGTCCGAAAAATATTTTGGAAAGGTCTGAAGGTTGAGGATCTTCATCATCCCTTTGGTCATCCTTGAGTATCTTCGCTCTCAAACGTCAAAATCATCATGGAAATCTACCCAAAAATCCTCCATGTGAGGCTCATGTGGTGTGGACGCCTGGGGCAGTGCTGTGTTTATCTTGCTGAGTGGGTCAAAATTATTCCTTGCCAGGTAGAACTTGACCAGCCCCAGACTCTTCAACTTATTATCAACCTCTTTGGCCGCTATAAGGCTACAAGAATAGTTCCCACAAGTAATCAAGAATAGGATGGAGGTAACCTTCTTTACTCCATATAATGCTTGAAGCTCCAGGATTTTCCTGCAAAACTCCATCAAAATAATCTTATCCCCACAATGTTTGGGGAGTAGGTAGGGCTTTCCAGAAAACCCAGTCACCCGAATGTAAGAATGCTACTAAAATTGAATGAAGTAATAGCCGTAAGAACTCACCAAGGTCATTGTTTCCATGGACAGTCGGTACCCAGAATCCTGAGTAAGTGTCAAAATGTTATGGTAAATGAAGGTTTCATTTACCCGACAAAAATTGGGGAAGTTGGCTTCCCATTGAATTTAGGGATAATGATCCCAAGGCGTGCTATGGTTGGTCCCAGTCCCAAGGATGCCCACTATTTGTGAACCCTGGGGTGTAGGTCTCTATTGCGCCAGTACCCATAATACATAGGAATTCATGTGGAACCTTGATGTCTGGCTGATGTTGTTCAGCTGAAAATCCAAATGTTTGGCAATAATAGTTGCTCAGTCAAAATTTTGTCCATGGGTGGTGATGTAGTTTAGAAAATAATACATCCATGCTAAAAAATCCCTACCATGGGGTTCCCTAAATATCTTGCACAGAAATATTATCCCCGCCTATATACATTCCTTAAAATCTCCGTGGGGGATCTCCAACTTCATTTTCTTACAGTCCTTCCTCAGGGACTTCAACTAGTGGGAATTGAGATGTTGTCAGGAAAGTTATGGAACTTTGTCAAACTCCTACAATGATGCAGCCTAGGAGATGATAGTAGCCTTCTTAAATTGGGGGATCCCTAGTCCCAAAGCAAAAGTGGCAGCATCAAAAGTTACTATGGGTGTCAGGTAGTTCAGCAGAAGGGAAACGACAAGCAAAAACACCCAGGTGGGTGTGTTGTAGTGCTTCGCCAAGGAGAGAATCATCTCTAGTGCCTTCACTGAGTAGGGTAACTAGGAAGCTTTGATGATGCCGAAGGTGGCCTCATTCTTTTCCATGTTATCCTTGACAAATCATTGTTGATACATTACCCAGACAAGGCCCTGTAGTTCATCCCATGATTCAACTTATGTGTCGATAATATTTTGAAGTTTGGAATCCACTTTGGATCCCATGAGGATGCCATCCTTCAGGTATTTGGATGTTAACGTGAACTTCTCCAGTATTTTCTCAACCCTTGTCTTGGTGGCCGCATGGGTGGAAGTGGACGGAAGTTCCAGACTTTTGGGAGGAGTTGTTACTTAAGACATTGTTTGTTGGATGATCTGCAACCTGCAAGACTCGACAACCATTAATACATGTCATAAAATATAAAAATGATTTCACAGACTCTAGAGATTTCATCACCATTTCTCACCTATCCTTAAGAAGATGTTAGTTCATCAAATCTCAGAAATATAACTATCAACAACTTACTTGGAATTTGATCAACACCTGGGAGTCCCAAGGATTCTGGCTCATGTGACAGATGCGATGAAGGCCCAGGGACTTCGCAGCACCTGGAGCCCAGAGAAACTAACCATTATTAACATAACTGGGGTAGGTCCCCATACTGGGCTGACGTGGGTTGTAACATGGTCACGCAATAAAAGGTGTAATTTTATTAAAGGTGACAGATGTCTCAACTAGGATGGAATTGATTGTCAGATGAGACAATTTTGAATGCCCATGTGTTTGGAGTTAATTCCACCATGAATGTTGAAGCAACAGGAGGAGAGAGAAAATGGTCATGACTCAAACAGGCGAGGTGTTGAGTTTGAGCTAGGTGGAAACTAGGTGGGTGAGCTTAAGTTTGGGTATATGATGCAACAAGGCATGGTGAGCATGCCATAGGGTGGGTTGGACATGAAGAAATGTACAAGCCAGTATATAGAGACACACTACGGACACCATATTTACACAGGAGGCCAAATAATGGCAAATTTATAGCAGACGACTAGCTAACCTATGAACTACTAACAACTAACAATAATTCACAATTATTTACACTATCTTACAACTATCTACAGCTACTTACATTATTCTACAACCAATTTATGTGAATATAAAGAAACCTACAATGATTTACATTAAAATATAGTGCATGGAAGGTGGACAACCTTCCTGCAAAGCCATCCCACCAATGGGAGGCAACAACAAAGAGCAGAAGATAGAATGCGAACAAAGAAAAAAGAAAACAAAAAAAGGAAGAACAAACAAACATAAAAGAAAAAGAGAGAACCAGAAGGGCTTACCTTAAAACCAAGAAATGCAGGAGGAAGAGCACGGGAGGTGCTCTACAAAAAAGTAGCTTTACAAACCACAAACATCGAAGACATTGCGTGATAGTTGGAAATACGCACAAGCTCCAACACTAACATTACTGTCAAACTTTTAAAGCAAATTTCACTTAGCATGAATTCTCTCTCAATCGCTCTTAATTCCTCTGAGGGTAATTTGTTCACGGTAAATGTAAAAGTGACAAGTGAAACCCCATTTATACCCTTAGGTGAAAAAGCACCACTTCCTTTTGCAAGTCCTGAGAAAAGGCAAACCTCCAGACTCCAGGCCCAGGGAATCCATGCAACCATACCTTTTAACAAAAGAGGATGCAATGGAAAAGAATCCCAGAGTCCAGAATCCAGTTGGCACAAAGAAAAAAAACACTCTGGAACTGGGTCTCGGAGGGAGAGAAACCAAAAAGAAAAGAAAATAGTGGCCCCGTTAAGGCAAAGGCTGGAGGAAAACAATAGAAAGATGAACAAGGACAAAATAAAAAAAGGGGGACCCAACATTTTGCCCACAAAATGTAGGGACGGGTATGCAAGGCATAACATGATTCATGGATTTGAATCCGCCATAAGGACTTCTACAAGCAAGGTGAATTTGTTCATTTACTTTGTTTTACTTATGTAATTTCAATTATACTTTTAGGTTAATTCCAAAACTGGGGTTTGACCAAGGCAAACCCCTCCCCCCCCAACAAACAATCCATTTTTCTTGCAGGTATAGGTTTGGAATAGTAAATCAAAGTGCAGATTTAGATACCCTTTTTTGTAAACTTTCAAGATCCAAAAATAGATTTCATGTCAGAGACTTTTTAGGTCAATTCTGCCCTATGTCAGAATCAAAAATTCTCGGTCAATGGTGACATTGACTTGAGGGTCAAAATTGGAATTGTGTTAGAACGGAAAAATATTTTTGAGTTTTGTTTTTCTTTGTGTTTCTATTCTAGATCCGATCTCAAAATTTCCAGAAACTAAGTGCAGACTGTTAGATTTGAGAAAAACAAATCCACCCAAGAGCACCTCCATGCATGACTGTCACAAGAAAGAAGCAAAGACGGGAGAGAAGAATAGCTATGGAGGCCAAAAAGCCAAAGGAGACATCGTATGCAATAGAAAACAATATATTAACAATATGTTTCTATGAATTACAATGTGATATGAAAACTATGTAATGAAATGCAAAGAGGTGAATCCTTATAAAAGGAATCATGAAACTCTAAAAGAGAAACCCTAAGGTTAGCTAAAGCAAACTAGAGTGAATAGGTGAGTTAGTAATTAGATCATAATGATTTAATTAATAACCTGATAGACTATTACTCTAACACCCCCCCTTAAGATAAGCTCAGGGAGAAGCAAAACCTAGAAAAATACTGCAGAAAGCAGGAAAGATGGGTCCCGGCAACAAGGCCTGATCAGGTACCCAAGTACAAGAAATAAACTAGATGAAGGAAACTAAGCCTCCAATCTAGGGAAAACAAGTCCCAGAGAAAGGAATAAGAAAGCGCAAGAAGCATCTCTGAAGCATGTAGCTGAAAACTCTATCAGAAGAAACTGCTGGAACCCCCACTGAAGTGCATGACCAGGTAGAGAAGACAATGTCTAAAGAGCTGATCATTCGAACCAGGAAGCAATAGAACCAACAGGTGAACCCCCCCATAATGCTGAACTAGGAGAGGTGACAGGAACACTGAAATGCAATGCCAGAAACATCTGCAGAAAGAAGAACTAGGAACACCAACAATGCAACAGAAGTACAAACACAGGATAAAGGGCAGTATCACCAACACACAACATGGGCTAATGTCATGGAAGGTATGCTCACTTGACAAAGGTGGATGAGCCTAAAATGGCATAATCATCATAACCCCCCATGGCACTTTATAACAGAGTGAGAGTATAAAAACCATACAAGGTGTACAAGATCTCAGATATACAGAAGTAGGCACTTTATCTTAGTGCATTTACAAAACAAAGATGCAACAGTAGAGATACAACAAGCTTAGAAGTCAGAAAGAAGAGTGAGCTAGAAAATTAGAATAGGAGATCCCAGGACCTGTAGAACCCAAGTAACCTGCTAAAGTGAAAAAAATGCCAAACTCAGAGGAGAGAAAATGTAGATCATAACCTAGAAAAAATACCACTACAACTGAATAGTTCACTGAACTAGCTTTTCGACGATATCTGGTTTGCCAAAAACGGAGTCCGGATGAGCCAGATATGGCTCTTGGAAGGCAAAAACAAACATCAGACTTCAATAGAAAAAAATGCTATCAAAATAGTAGAACCCAAAAACCTAACTACTATCATCAGAAATTTCTTGGAAAGAGCTTTCCGACGATATATGGAAGTTAGAAAAATACCCCCAGATGCTCAAGATAGAGCGAAAACAGTCCTGGGGGGTCAAAAAGGCCCCAAAAACAAGCTTTAAGCCCCTGTGGCTAAAAAACATTGGGCCCCCGGCTGCATGGCATGTGCAAGGGGCTTAAACAGGGCCCATGGTCACCCATGTGACCGGCCACTAGCACATAGGGGCTTAACGCCCGCCGAGCGGCGCTAATGGTGGCGGAACCGGCTGCTGGTGGCAGGTTTGCCTGTGAAGCAGCAGACAGCGGGAGGAGCGACAGGGGCCACAGAGCGGGCCAGTGGAGAGCACCAGTGGAGCGGTAGGGGCTGCTGAGCAGGTTGACAGAGGGCCGGGAGGCAGCGGTTGCAGAGAGCGGCGGCGGCCCGGCGGCGGGGGCCACGGATGGTGGCGATGCCTTAGGAGCCGGGGGCCGGCGGCGGTGCGGTGGCCGCAGGGGCGGCGTGGGGGCCAGGAGTGGTGCGTGGGTGGCACGTGGGTGGCGCACCCAAAAAAATGCCAAGTTTTCTAAAAAAACATAAAAAATAATATTTTTTTCTCGAAAATTGTGCCCGTACGGCCCTAGAAGGCCAAGAAATTTCTCCCAGACGCTCCAGTGTCCAAAACGGATGTGCCTTATATGGATTCTAGGGTTTTTGGGCCTTCTGGACACAACCGTGAGGTCGGTTTTGGTCCAAAGTACACCAAAAAACAAAGACCCCAAGATCCAATAAAAAACACTGAAAAAACTTCTGAAACCCTCTGGGTCTGGTACGCTTCAACAAGACAAGAACAGCCAGCTGCAGAATGGCTCTGATACCATGTTAGATTTGAGAAAAAAAAATCCACCCAAGAACACCTACATGCATGAATGTCACAAGAAAGAAGCAAAGACAGAAGAGAATAATAGCTATGGAGGCCAAAAAGCCAGAGGAGACATCGTATGCAACAAAAAACAATATATTAACAATATGTTTCTATGAATTACAATGTGATGTGAAAATTGTGTAATGAAATGCAAAGAGGTGAATCCTTATAAAAGGAATCATGAAACCCTAAAAGGGAAACCCTAAGGTTAGCTAAAGCAAACTAGAGTGAATAGGTGAGTTAGTAATTAGATCATAATGATTTAATTAATAACCTGATAGACTATTACTCTAACACAGACCCCCGAAAACAACATTCTTTAGATCTACAACATTTCAAGGTTAGTACTTTTCTCCTATCCATTTTCGTTAAAGTTCTTAATCTATCTAAACCTATCACACATTATTTTCTATAAAAAATTATTTAAGATCTTCTTTATTCCTATTCGCAACTGATTGATTCATTTATGCATTGATCCTTCTTTTAGGGTTAATCAATTTGGATCCTTCCTTTGTGTATTTAAGGATAAAAGGAATATCTTAGTCACCCCTCACATTTAAATAAACATTCTAGTTTTAAATGTAACAACATCCCTCTTATCCTACATTAGGTCATCATCTCTATTTCTTATCTTACATCATGGTAACCTTCTATTTTATATGTTACAATATCCTAATTCCTTTTGGTAGTTTAATCCTCATACTACAAAGGGTATTTTTTGGTTTATTTTCGATGTCTCACTATTTTTCTGCTATGGTGTGTGTGTGTGTGTGTGTGTGTGTTGGAAAATGGCCTAATTAGCATTGCATAAAGGTTGTCATTTATGACAATACTGCTTATTGACATGGTCGCTTGATGTGCAATCTAGTTTTGGATATTCAATCTTGCAAAATGACTAAGTTATGGAAGCAGTTGATAGGGTACAGTTGTGTAGTTTTGGTCGGCAAACACAATATGTGGCAAACTATTATGCGAGATTAGAGGAAGATATTTTGGGATATAGCACACCTCCAACTAAGGTCGCTTGTATTTTTTAGTTGATTTCAAAGAGTTGCAGACTGTTGAAGTTATGCGAAGATGGTACAGAAGTGTAACAAGACAGTTGAATGGTCACAATGATCAAGGGAGTATAATGTGGAATCCAGAAGTGCAAAGTTGGATTTGGTCTGGATCCTACCCTATGTTTGTTAATGTATGATCACCAACTATATATATATTATTTGATAAAGTAATGGTCACATTTTGTGATATATTTTTGAGTCGATCGGTTATGATATCGAGTATATATGAAGATGTTTTGCGATGCAAAGAATACGATGGAATATGTAGATGCATGGTGATGTCAGAATCAGATAAAGGATACTATGAGCCATAACTGGAACTATCTAAGCATTACTAATTCTTGTTCAGTTCATTACTTAAGAAATCTTTTTGTAAAGACAATTTTTGATTGTAAGTGTTGTGAGCTCCTTATTTTGCCCCTAACCGGGTTTTTATCCTTTAACAGGACTATATACTAAATGTAATATGAAGCTCCTAATAGGGCTAGGTATCCTAATAGGAACACTATACTCTTAGTGCATTATTTGTGGGCATCATCCCCACCAAGGTTTCCTCATGAAAAAATCATGGTGTTATGAGTTATTTACTTTATGTGTATGTTCTTATCACTTTAGTAATTGCATGGTTAAGTTAGAAATTATTATATTTGAATTTAAAGTGTTGTAATAGTGACTCACCCCCCTCTGAGTATTACCTAATCCTAAAAATTGGTATTAGACGTTGTGGCCCTTGGAGATAAATCCTAACAGCTTAAGGGAGATCCAAATGGATTCAGGAAGTTTGAAAGAGAACTTTGAGGTAGGACTTGAAGACCTTGATAAGGCTAAAGCTGAAAATGGTGATTTGAAATTCAAATTGAGAAGAGAAGAGGGTTTCATTAAGAAGCTTAAGGAACAACTTGAACTTTCCAGGATCCAAAGGAAAGATCTTATGGAAAAGTTATAAGATGAATCTGATGATGATTCATCAGATCAGATCGAGCAACTTGAACAGGAAAAAGAAGCATTGAAGTAGGAACATGAAACTACTTCTATTCAAATGGCTAAAGAAATTTAACAAGAGAGAAATGAAAAAACCAAATTTGAAGAGATCTTAAAGAATGCAAATGTTCAGATGGGAAAGATGAAGGTTGAACTTGATGACTACATAATCAAGTATCAGGAACTAGAAAAATACAATCTCATCATTGAAGGAGAACATGTTGAGGCTAAGAAACACATTGAAAAAATTCATACAAGTAGTGATAAGATTGATTAAAAAAGAGAGACAAAAACCTAAAGGAGACATGAAAGAAGTTGCTTTTAATGAAGTTGAATGTTCCAAATCTCAAAAAGGAAACCTGAAGAAAAGACAGATGAAGAAAGACCTACACAAGAAGAACCTAGAGAGAAGGTCAAACCTTTCAGAGGTAGATACTTTGGATGTAACAAATTTGTTCAAATGAAGATGGATTGCAGAGGTAAAGCTCCTTACAACTCCTTTTCTAGTTATTTTTTTAATTTTTTATGCATATGGGCACAAAAAGGCAAAATACAAGAAACCTGATCAATATAGCACCAAGCAAGACTATATTAGAGAGTAAACTACAACTAATATTACATGTTACAAGTGTAGATTTTTAGTGAATTGATCCATGATGTAACTGGTTTGGAAAATTTTTGTATTATCCCTCTTGCGGAGAAGAACACAAAGAAATAGATAGAAATTGTAACACATATTAGATAGGATAAGAGGTCAATCACCATAACTGACATATTTCAACGAAATGTGAGATTAGTTTCTATGATTTTGGGATTGAAACTCTACTATGGAAGCTGACCTAATTTAGTTTTCATGGGAGCCATCATGATGGCCTACAAAATGGTAAAAGATAATGTGGAATTCAATTTATGTGAAGTTCTTACACAATAATTTCTTGAGAATGTCAAGTAGATCAAGAGAGATAAGTCTAAGGAATTCAAGTTTGGTTCTTTATTGATTCATATCTACATTCATATAGTTCATACATTCCCTAGAATGCACCCTAGAGCATGGAAAGGAAATGAACCTACATGTATTCAAGTTACTAAAAGTTATAGAAGGCAGAATAGTACTTGGGTAGATGGAGAATTATTTTCTATGATCAAAATTCTGCAGAGGAAAATGAAGGAGAGGGTAAGAATCCTTTAAGAATTGGTTGAGAACTACAAGGATATAATATTTTTCATGGTTGAAACTAATTGTGTGTGCTTGGAGGCAGTTGAAGCAAGTAGAAGTGGTGTTATCATATGGGCTATGAGGTTAGTACATAATTCCTTACAATGCAAGTTGATCATATCTTATCTTCTATGATTAATTCTTCCAAAGAGAGATTGGGAACCTATGAAGAAAAAATAGCTAAGATCATAGAGGAACAGAATAGGGAAACAAAGAAAAGAAAAGTGGATAATGTTGTGGACAATCAAGGCATGTATTTCTAAAAATGAGATGAAAGAGGTAAGGAAAAGGATGGTAGAAGGTGTTTCTATATTGGTGAGCACTGCTCCTACAACTCTTCCTCCTCCAAAAACTATAAAGGTCACTATTCCACCTCCCACTATGGTCGATATACCTGATACTATCTCTACACCACCCATTAAGACATCACAAACAAAGAAATAAATAGAGAACAATGTGATGATAACAATTTCCTCCAAACATAATTCACCACCTAAGAAGTTGAGGATTGAAGTGCTAAAAGAAGAAGAAAGGGTAACAAAAGAGAAAATAGAAAAAGTACAAGAGAAACCAGTTGAAAGACAACTTTGGAAACCTGATTTGAAAATGATAGAAAAGAGATTTGTGGGACAAGGAAATCTAAACCAATTTCCTATATATTATGAAAGGTATCATGAAAATGATCAAATTCTAATTGAAAACATGGTCATTAATCATATGCTTGTTTTCAAAAAGAATTTACTTGAGATAGAAGGAAGTATTCCTAAGGATTTATATGAAAAACTTAAAGTAAGAAAACCGTTAGCACTCAAAGAGGATGAGTAGATAATAATAAAATAAATTGAAGACATACTACCTATTATTTTTGTTGATGAGCATGAGAGAATAATGAAATCCATTAAGCCCCTACTGAGAGTAAAATCCAGATTGATGAGAATTGTGGGAGAAAGTATGATGAAATTATAGAGGAAACATAGAAGTCTATTGACAAAGTCCTATTGGAAGTTGAGCCTAAAAAATATTCACCTCCTAAGCACAAGGATACTAAGCCTAAAACCATTCTAAGAGGAGAATATTCTAAGGTTGCAGAAGTAAACATTGACACATCTAAGGATGCAGAGGATAGTAGTCAATTTTTCAGCATAGTAAAGCAACTAGATCTCTTTGTTTCTAGTGTGGCTATGTCTTTGGACACTTCACAAGATGTAAGTGACCCTTTTCAAGGGAATGTGGATGCTATGACTGAGGTAGACAAAAGAGGTGAATAGGGTGCAATTAATCTGGCTAAGGAAAAGGCTTCTAAGGAAGAACAAAGAGAAAGTACAGTCGATGTAGTGAAGGAATTTGTAAATAATGTTGAAGTTAAACAAGAAACACATGTATTTGTTTCTTCAACTTTATTTTTGGAAAGTGGTGAAAAAACTATGAGAACATATGTTGAAGGTATGAATGAAGATGAATTGATGAAATTATCTTACATAGCCTATGATAAGGATAATGAGAGATCTGAAAAAAATTTGAAAAGAATTCAAAGGTACTGGAAATAGCAGTTGATAGTATCAACAAACTCCTACCCCTACGTTTCACTTTCCAAGGAAAGGATACAGTGGAAAACTTGAACAAAGTACTTGATGACTTTGATGTTCAATTTGAGTCTTTGGAGAAGGTCACAACAGTTAGAGCTGAAAAAGCATATTCGGTGAAGAATCTTGATGAGGTATGTAATTCAATCACATGTGACTTAGGCATACTGAATAATACTATTGTTGAAGCAAATTATTGTATTGTTTATGGAAGGAAGTTATACAGCTACTGTAGAAATCCTCTCAAGAACATAAAGAACATTAAAGACATCATTGATAATGATAGAAAGGCTTTGGAAACATTAGTAAACATTTGTGATTCCTCCTCACAAAGTATTGTAGAGTTGGATAAGGAAGTGTCCAGACTGTTGGACAAAATCAATGTTCTTGGAACAGAGAAAGGAAGAGTAATAGGAAGATTTGGTGTGTTAAAGAGTCTAATCACTCCAAAACTATCAATTTTGAAAATAACATCTTTCTGATATGGAGACAACAAAGAAAGCACTTGTTGATAACATACCCACTGAACTAAAGGAAGCTGAGACTTCATCTTTTTCACTAAATGGCTTGATCCATGTTTGTCATATTTTGGTAAAGATGTGGATGGCTGAAGAGAAGATCTTGAAAAATTCTTTTCAAGATGTACTTCACGTGATATGGATTTATGGTGAACCATTCCTACAATTTTGGTATGTATATAGTTACACCTTTTCCATTGATGTCAAAGGGGGAGTAATATGTATGAAAAATATTACTTAGTCATTTTTCACTAAGTGTTTCCATCAATGCTAGAGGGGAGATTTTTGGAAAGTGGCCTAATTAGAATTGCATAAAGGTTGTCATTAATGACAATACTACTCATTGACATAGTCGCTTGATGTGCAATCCATTTTTGGATATTCAATCTTACAAAATGACTAAGTTATCGAAGCAGATAACAGGGTATAGTTGTGCAATTTTGGTCAATGAACATAGTATGTGGCGAACTAAGTCGTACGAGATTAGAGGAAGATATTTTGGGATATAGTAGACCTCCAGCTAAGGTCTTTTGTATTTTTTAGTTGATTTCAAAGAGTTACAATCTGTTGAAGTTATGCAAAGATAGTACAAAAGTGTAACAGGACACTTGAATAGTCACGATGATTAAGGGAGTATAATATAGAATCTAGAAGTGCTAAGTTGGATTTGGTTTTGATCCTACCCTATTTTTGTTAATCTATGATTTCTGACTATATATTTATTATTTGATAAATTAATGGTCATGTTTTGTGATATATTTATGAGCTGACTTATTATGAGATCGAGTATATATAAAGATGTTTTGAGATGCGAAGAATGTGATGGAATGCGTAGATGCATGGTGATGTCAGAATAAAATAAAGGATACTACAAGCCATAACTGGAACTATCTAAGTATTTTTTATTCTTTTTCAGTTCATTACTTGAGAAATCCTTTTGTAAAGACAGTTTATGATTGTAAGAGCAGTGAGCTCCTTGTTCTACCCCTAACAGGGTTTTTATCCTTTAACAGGGCTATGTACTAAATATAATATTCAACTCCTAATAGGGCTAGGTCTCCTAACATGGTGCATTATTTGTGGGTATCATCCCCACCAGGGTTTTCCCTTGTTCAGGGTTTCCTTGTGAACAAATCATGGTGTTATGAGTTATTTGATTTATGTGTATGTTCTTATCACTTCAGTAATTGCATGGTTAAGTTGGAAATTACTATATTTGTATTTAAAGTGTTTTAATACTAATTCACCCCCCTCTCAGTATTATCTAATCCTAACAATGTATATATATGTATGTTAATGATAATTTTAGTGGAAATTATTCACCATTTAACGAATATCACACATCGGCGACCGAGGATTTGGAAAATATATTATGTATATTGGGTTGGCCCTATTGCCCAAACTTTATAAAAATTGGGTCAAATGCTCGGGCCCATCGCCCATCTATTTATCTAATTTTCTCCATTTATTCTACCATATCACCAATCGAATCTATTTTATGGACACGGTAAATTTTAAAAATTCTCCTACAAATTCAAAGTGGCACCAAATCAATGGCCTATATTTTCCAATGGTTTTATACATATACATTTATAGGCATCCCCCAAATTTTCCTGGTATTTTACGAATGCGTGTCTCAAACCGACACATTTTTGCCAACTTTATTATCATAGAAAGTCATTGGATGACTCATAATCACCTAAAAAATAACATAAGAATTGTTATATTTATGTGAGATTTTCCAAATATTTGTATACCTAATATCTCCCCTTGAATTCTCCAAAAAAGATTGGTATAAATACATCCATAGATTAGTGTTTTTGTACACAATTTGGTTCGATTGGTTCTCATATCTCATTTTGATCGATAGCAAAGTTTCAGACTGTTGAGTGCATTGGCGATTGAAATTAAAGCAAAGGTAAGTGATTATTATTTTGATTTCTGAATTCACCTGAGGTTTCACCTCTATCTGTCTGTGACTCTGCAATTTTGAGTTCATTCTTATTTAGTGGGGACCAGTTAGTGGTCAGTGGTCCCCAGGGAGACCTCATACATGATTTTAGGGCCAATGAATCATATATATATATATATATATATATATATATATAATATTCTATTGTCATTTCTTCAACAAGTTAACATTATTTTTGGCAGCCTTTATTTCATTGGAGATGTCGAACAAGAATAAGGGTAAGGATCCTGCATATGGGGAAAGCTAAGATAGACCAAAAAAATGTAGAACCTTATAATCGTACTTTGGTCATGGTGTTGGAAAATTTTCTAGACAAAATCAGGAAGCTACTTAATCACAATTAGATTTACAAGATTCACAACCTGAACCTACACCACATAATTTCACAATATTAGGTGAGTTTACATTATTTTGAATCTTGTAGAATTTTGCACAATCAGATGTAAACTCACAAAATCAGGAAGCTACTTAATCACAATTAGATTTACAAGATTCACAACCTAAACCTACACCACATAATTTCAATTTTTCTTAATCAGAGGAAAACCCACCTAATATTTTGATGTCAAATGCTTCTATTTTAAATTGGAAGAATTTGACATCAAAATATTGATTTAAAGTTTCAAATATGATGAACTTGAAGAAGATTTTTAGGTAAATAACTAGAGTAGAAATAATGATATAATTGACTCGGATGAGACTGAGAATGTCGGAGATGATGATGGTGCAGGGAAGAAGAAAAGAAAATACAATTCAAAAAAAGATAGAGAATAAAAAAAGATTAGATGTGGGATCTATCGAGGAATTTTCAAATAGAATGGGTGTTAAAGTATCCATTCATTGAACCAGTGGCCAATCAAATTAAAGGCGATCCTCCGGTAGAATGTAGATATAAGATTTGCACCAATATAAATAATAAGGAAAAGAGGTTGCAACCAAAAATTGACACTATAGAGAAGCATATGGTTGAAGTTTACAAAAATAAAACCATACATGGAGTTGAAAAATTAGTGATAAGATGGAATAAAAGAGTACTTTTAGCATGTTAGGAATGTAGAATTATTTGAATTTTAGTAGAATATACAGATGAAGCATGTTGAAGTTAAGGGCTCCATTGAAGATTTTTTTGGAAAAGAAATGGAAGTAGAAATAATGGGAAAATTTATTCAGTTAAGTGTTTTCTTTTATATTTTGAGCAGAGGGTGTCCTATGATAGACTACCCATCATAGAGTGCTTTATTACACTTTCTAAAAGTTTGTAACTATCCTAACAGTCACTGGTCAGTAAAAAGTAGATGGGAATGGGAAAGTTGTCTTGCTAAGGTTGAAAAAGAGGATCTAAAGGAAAATTTCAAAGAGTCAAAATTTATTGCATTGCCCTTAGACAAAGTTACAGCAGTAGATAATACTTCATGTGTATGCATGCATGTTTATACTATACACAATTTTGTCTGCCAAACTCATCTACTAACAATTGCTAAAATGAAGGATAATGCGACAATGGAAAATTTATTTGAACAAGTAAAGAGTTCAATAATTGAATATGGAGGTATAAAAGACATAATGATTGCCAAAAATTTGGAGTGTGTTGGAGCAGATGAAGATTCAGTAATGCAAGGTCACATGGGCAGTCTTTGCACAAAGATGCAAAATTCTTCTGTAGCCTACGTTACTGCAATTCATTGCATGGCCCACAGAATGAATCTAGCTTTTGGATTTGTCAGCAAGCATGCTCTAGTACAAAAAATTGAAGTTTTAATAAAAGAGATCTACCAATACTTTTGTTGAATTCTGAAATGATTCAAGGAATTTCAACACTTTGCTGAAAGACTAACCGACGGGAACAAGATTCTTAAGGATAATGATACCATATGGATCTCTTTGTATGGACCAACATATCAAGTTTTTTTAGAATATCAACCATTTCTTGGTCTAATGAACTCAAGTCATGAAGAAGAAGGGCTATCAAAATTTCTTGAGTTTCTCCGAAGGTTAAGTAATGTAGAGACATTCTTAACATTTGTAGGTCTTCTCCCCATGCTAGAGGAAATGAGAAATATAATGAAAAAGGCCTAGCAAAGAGCTATGGATATTGTAGAATTTTTTGAGCTGCGTAAATTGACATGCACGATGCTCGATAATTTATATCGATCATGTGATGATATAAAATTTTCTAGCTGGCTGAAAATCATAAATTTGGACAATCCTGATAATTTTTTAAAGATCAGTGCAAATGGGTAGTTATGTGTAGAAGTACATAGAGTTGAGATACCAATGTACTACTTTTCAAGGGTCGAGTCTGAGGAACCAGGAAAGAAC
This sequence comes from Thuja plicata, assembly GCA_018584345.1. Taxonomy (NCBI): domain Eukaryota; kingdom Viridiplantae; phylum Streptophyta; class Pinopsida; order Cupressales; family Cupressaceae; genus Thuja; species Thuja plicata. The sequence continues at coordinate 2,127,318 of MU227479.1, read as the reverse complement.
CCTAGGAAGCGACTATCAAGTGTTAAAAGGGAAGAATTTACCAAGATCGTTGACTCTGTAACTGCTTCTATAAAGCACATTGGTTATGATATTTCCTTTCTTATTAAAGAAATATTCCCTTTGGTCATAATACTTGAATACATGGCTATTGTGTTTCCTTGATATTGGAGTATCAACAATTCAAAAGATTTTTGAACTAAGCTACTAACTTTGATACTTCATTTTTGCAAAACCAAAGAGTTCAACCGAGTAACTCCATATGGAATTTTAGATGAATCTCATTTGAGAGAGAAATTAGACCATTTTTCACAGACAATTAGGGAACAATATAATATAATGTGGAAGCCTCGCGAAGATGGATTGGTAAAAAGGCTTTGGAAAAATCTAGCTCAAAGTGAAATATTGATTGATTCAATATCTGAATTTTTCAAACTTGTTGATTTATGTCTGACCATGATATTGGATTCGGTGGAGGATTAGAGAGTTTTCAGTTCTTTGGTGTTCCTAAAGTCAAAGCTAAGAAACAAACTAGACAAGAATTTTCAAAATTCCTTGAGGCTCTATACATCCAGGTATGACATCAATACTTTTCCTTACGATAGGGAACTGAAAATGTGCAGGAAGAAATGTCAAAGAAGAGGGTTGGGAAACATTTCAAACCAAAGTGGGAGTACCAAAGACAATGATGTCAGTGTCTCATGTACTATTACACATACTAGTAGAAGAGATGATGTGGAAACTTGAACCATTGTCGAAGTAGAAGATCCTAGGTATTTACTAAACTTATTGTTGTAGTCTATTGTCAGTTTCTACATCTCATCATCAATCATGCATAATAGCATATTCCAATGTCAAAAACATGAATGGGGTTTATAATGTCATGAATTCTACAATTAATATTGATTTTCATTTTCATTATTCAAATCATATGGTACAATTCTTAAAGATTTTCATTATTTTTTTGAAAATATAGTAATTCATATGATACAATTCATAGAGATTCTCATTAAATTTTTTATAAATATGATACAATTCATTCATTAATTGTAGTAAGTAGTAAGTACACAACCCTGTGTGATTCTGTTTGCAAAAGTCAATGACTCAATACCCAATTTTAATTTCATTACCCTTAACAAATGACCCTGAATTCCATTTTATAGAAACAAGGGAGCAACAATAGCTTAAGGTAGATGTGCCTCATGTGAAGTTTCAAAATCAAAATCAGTAAGACAAGTACAACTTACAACCTCTCTACAACAGTATATTTCTGCATTTGACAAGCCAATTTAGTAAATAAGAATCTACTACATTTATCCTATTCAAAAAATAAAGTTCAAACTTTAAACTAAATTCAAGTCATTAGAAATAAAATATAAAGATGATTGAAAGTACTTTCACATACTATGACTAATGAGATGATTCTACTAGTTTTTTTAGTATGCTCCATTCTACATCATTTTGAAGGTCAATATTTTCCAAGTTGTAGTAAATAACCTGCAACCTCGTCAAAAATCCATACTTGGAAGAGTGATTTTAAAGAAATGATCCATCTAATACCTCATTCAAAATTTTCAATGGTTTGAAGAAATTTTTAATGCCTTCATGATTTGTGTCGTGGGGAAGCTTGCCTAAATTAGACATCATTGTGTCCTCCAACTTTTTGTTGTAAACTTCTCTTCCAATGAATTTTTTTGATGAGTTACTAGGACTAGGAATAGGATTCAAAAAAACAAGACTTATCATTTTGGTTGTTTTTTTATTCATCTTGGCGAGCTTTCTCTCATATAAGGCTACAATTTCCTCTCCTTCCCTTAGTTTCTGACATTTTTGAGAGACATGTGTTGTGTTTATTGATGCATGAATGTAATAATTAATTCTCTTGCTTGCCAAATGCCTGTCACTAGTGGTGTTGATTTCTTGCATAAAAAAAATTTCAATATTCTCCCTTTGACAAAGATTTTTGTTCTTCTCAACGTGCTCTTTGAGCTTCCCAAAAACTGTTGGTAATAAATGATAGGGGGGGGGGGTGAATCGGTGGCCTCAAAAATTTATCCTTCATATTTTAACCACCAACCAATAAAACTTAGATTATTAAGTCCCTACAAGATGCATGCCATGAAATACTAATATTGATTAACTACTTATTGGTGTTCTCTGTCAATCCTTATTCTTTCTTGATTACCGATAGGCAGTGTAACTATTTACTAAAACTCAGTAAATAAGCAGAGTATACTGATCAATCCAGTGTTAACTATGTCAGATACAAAACAATAAAGAAATGAATCATATAAATATAACACATAAATTTTAACATGGAAACCCTGTTAAGGGAAAAACCACTGGGACTAGTACACCAAATTTTCACTCTTCTAAAGTGAGCCCTGTTAAGAGCCAACACTGTTAAAGGTTACAAACACGCTGTTAGTTGTGACCTTGTTAGAGGATTTTATACATAGAGGTTGTCACTTAGTATCGGGCATCTAATGCTGCCATCCTTGAATCAGCCTCTCTCTTAGACTATCAATAGGCATTGGGCATATCCAATGCTACTTTCATGAATAAACCTTTTTGGCACTCCTTGGGATGTACCTCAATATATAGAAGATTGTTAAGTCCTGCTCTTTTAAGAGACTTGATGCTTCAATGGTTAAACTGAATCACTATGACTTGTTTCTAATGCAACTTTAAATTGTAGATTTTTAGATCTATTTAAGTATATTATCTCTCTGATCAATGTATCAATTCAATTCTTTGTGATCAACACTTTTTTCTCTGTGATGATGTGCTCACTGTTCATCAGTGTCTGAAAAATTCCTTAGCTCTCCTTTAGCTTGATTGATTAGGACTGTATGAAGTTATTCTTCATCAATTTCTCTTCAGCATCCTCATTATATTCACTCCCCTTAATCCCATTTTCATGCATTGTGAAAATGAATTAAGCTTGTCTCTTATATAGACATGATATTCATTGTTTCTTGATTCTTGATTCTTGGCGTGAAAAATAATCCATCCAATTAGATTTAAATCATAAATCCTTATTTATCTCGTAGATATCTTATTGCCAACTGTTAAAAACATCTTTAAATCAATCACTTATCTTTGGTCAAATAAAACAAAGTAGACAACCAATTAAGTCATTATTTAGCTGTACCAACTAGATATTTTGTCATTTTCTAAACTCTCTTTTCCGTCGGTCACCTTTGCAGTTAGTTGTCGGTGACAACTGATAGTTCCATTAGTGAGACTCCAGTTAGCTTCGTGATCTCCGTCTGTTAGGCAACACTATATTTTCTTCCATCGGGTTACTCTTTGCTTTACTCATCAGGTATTCTGTGGTTTTTCTTTGTCGGGCAACACTATGCTTCCTATCATTGGGTAACACTATGACTATTCTTATTTTCTTGTACTAATGGTGTGCACTTCATCGGTGTTATTTGTCACTTAGTGAATACATGACTTTTATGTATTTTTGAAAGAATAACCTTGGTTCCTTTCGTTCTTTGAATTCTTTGTCTTTATGTATATGACCGTATAGATGATATCAAGTTGACATCAATGACAATACAAATCATTAACTGATTTAATACCTTGCATTATCTTCAACTTAACATTATCAAAAATTTAATCAGTTACATGTCATCAATCTCTCCCTTTGGCATTGATGGAAACATACTATATTATCACACTATACTATTTCTAATACCATATATCAAATACAATAGTTGATTTTCATCAAACTACTAATCTTTTTGTTTTGATAACTAATAAATGTATGATCGTCGGTAAGCTCTATTTTAGCTTAGATTTGATTCTTGCAACTCTCTTTATTCTGATGTGTTGTGTCCTCTCCTTGTGTCAATTTCTCTCCCTTGACTATTCTTCTCATTTGATGTCTTTCTCTCTTGTCTGCAACTCTCTCTTTGTATAATCTTTCCATACAATTTCTCTCCCTAAGAATATAATCCTCCTTGTTGGAGTAGTATGATAGTGGATAATCTTTCTCCCTTTTCTGAAGAATGTGATAATATGGATAATCTCTCTCCCTTTGACAGCAATGTCAAACAATCATTTTTCTCCATCCATAATATATTCTTTGAATTTCCCTTATCCATCAGCAATACAAAGTATGCTCTGGTGCTCGGTACAGATATATACCTTTCTGTATATAGATGTAGCATTGAAGTTCATCTCTATGCTTGCATCAATAATAAATGATATTCTAATAATATGTAGTTTGATTCAACCTTCAATCATTTTAATGACCAGTAGAAAAGGGTTTGACCCCTAGTCTCTTTCTCAAGTACTCAAATGCATCCTTGGGTAGTGGCTTGGTGAAGATATCGGCCAATTATTCTTTTGATTGCACATACTCAAGTATCACCTCTTTTTCCTGAACTTGTTCTCTTAAATAATGATACTTGATGGCAATATGCTTTGTTTTAGCATGCATGACTGGATTTTTGGAAATATTAATTGTACTTGTATTATCACAATAGATAATTACTGGTTTTAGGATCTTCATATGCATACCTTCTAGTAACGTTTTGATCCATGCAATGTTTGAGCAATTTTCAGCTGCAGCAACATACTCTGCTTCTACAGTAGATTGTTAGATGCATCCTTGTTTCTTACTTATCCATGTGACAAGTCTGTCACCCATAAAGAATGCTACTCTAGTTGTGCTCTTCCGTTCATCAATATTTCCATCCCAATCAGCGTCGGTAAACACCTTAAGATCAAATTTGCCTTCTCTTTTATACCATAATCCATACTCCTCAGTATTCTTCAGATATCTTAAAATCCTTTTCACAGTAGTCATATGTGATTCCCTGGGATTAGCAGAAAATCTAGAAACTATTCCTACTGCATGTGCAATATATGGTCTAGTATGTACAACATACATGAGTTTTCCAATCATTGATCTATACAAAATTTGATTTACCTCTATTTTCTTGTCCTCCTTTTTCAACTTACATCGAGTAGCCATTGGTGTTCCAACTGGTTTGGATTCTTCCATCTTGAATATTTTCAGGACCTCTTTAATGTATTTGGACTGTGTAATGAAAATACCTTCACTTTGTTGAATAATATGTAGACCAAGAAAGAACTTGATCTCTCCAAACATAGACATCTCAAAAAAATTTCTCATCTCATTAGCAAATGATTTGCATAACATATCATTTCCTCCAAATATGATGTCATCAACAAATATTTCAGAAATCAAAGTATTAGCATCAGTATCTTTCTTCAAATAAAGATTACTCATTCATAGCACTTATCAATTCTCCATTATCAAGTGCAGCATTGATAGATTTTGGCTCAAACTCACAAATTAGACAGTTTGAGTTTAGAGACTTACTTCTTGTACAAGCTTCAATTTGTCCCACATCTACTTTTTAGTTTTGCATTCTTTGACATCTTCAAATTTAGCATCGAAGAGTGAGGAAGCAAGCTCTATCATCATGCCATTGTGTTCATGCTTCTCTCTCATTTGTTCAACTGTTGGTGCTCCTGTGGGAAACACATATTTAGTTTATAGGAATTGAGTAACATCATTACCAATACCTGATACATGGAGTCTTATCCTGCTCTTTCATGAAGCAAACTTATCTTTGTTCAACTTGGGCACATCTTGTTTGTTCATCGTGTGATCTTTGGCTTAGGTCTTGAAACCTTCCTTCTAAGCACACAAGCTCTAATACCAATTGTTAGTAATAACTGAGAGGGGGGTGAAATAGTGGCCTCAAAAATTTATTCTTCAAATTTTAACCACCAACCAAAAAAACTTAGATTATTAAGTCCCTACAAGATGCATGCCATGAAATACTAATATTGATTAACTGTCTCTCGGTGTTCTCTATTAATCCTTATTCTTTCTTGATTACCAATAGGCAGTATAACTATTTACCAAAACTCAGTAAATAAGCAGAGTATACCGATCAATCCAGTGTTAACTATGTCAGATACAAAACAATAAACAAATGAATCATACACACATAACACATGAATTTTAACATGGAAACCCTGTTAAGGGAAAAACCACTAGGACTGGTACCCCAAATTTTCACTCTTTTGAAGTGAGACCTGTTAAGAGCCAACCCTGTTAAAGGTTACAAACACACTATTAGGTGTGACCTTGTTAGAGGATTTTATACATAGAGGTTGTCACTTAGTATTTGGCATCTAATGCTGCCCTCCTTGAATCAGCCTCTCTCGTAGACTATCAATAGGCATCAGGCATATCCAATGCTACTTTCATGAATCAACCTTTTTGGCACTCCTTGGGATGTACCTCAATATATAGAAGATTGTTAAGTCCTGCTCTATTAAGAGACTTGATGCTTCAATGATTAAATTGAAACACTATGACTTGTTTCTGATGCAACTTTGAATTGCAGATTTTCAAATCTATTTAAGTACATTACCTCTCTGATCAATGTATCAATTCAATTATTTGTGCTCCACATTTTCTTCTCTATGATGTTGTGCTCACTGTTCATTGGTGTTTGCAGAATTCCTTAGCTCTCCTTTGGCTTGATTGATCAAGACTGTATGAATTTATTCTTCATTAGTTTCTCTTTAGCATCCTCTTTCTATTCACTCCCCTTAATCCCCTTTTCATGCATTATGAAAATGAATTAAGCTTGTCTCTTATATAGACATGATATTCATTGTTTCTTGATTCTTGATTATTGGCGTGAAAAACAATCCAACCAATTAGATTTAAAGCATAACTCCTGATTTGTGTCGTAGATATCTTCTTGCCAACTGTACAAATCAGCTTTAAATCAATCACTTATCTCTAGTCGAATAAAACAAACTAGAAAAATAGTAAAGTCCTTATTTAGCTCTACCAGCTAGATATTTTTTCATTTTCTAAACTCTCTATTTTGTCGGTCACCTTTACACTTAGTTGTCGGTGACAACTGACAGTTTCGTCAGCGAGACTCCAGTTAGCTTTGTGATCTCCATCTGTCAGGCAACACTATATTTTCTTCTGTCAGGTTACTCTTTGCTTTTCTTTTTGGGTATTCTGTGGTTTTGCTTTGTCAGACAACACTATGCTTCCTATCGTCGGGTAACACTATCATTGTTCTTCTTTACTTTTACCGATGGTGTGCACTCCATCGGTGTTGTTTGTCACTTAGTGAATACATGACTTTTATGTATTGCTGAAAGCATAACCTTGGTTCCTTTGGTTCTCTGAAGTCTTTGGCTTTATATATATGACCGTGTAGATTATATCAAGTTGACATCAAATGACAATACAAATCATTAATTGATTTAATGCCTTGCATTATCTTCAACTTAACATTATCAAACATTTAATCAGTTACATGTCATCAAAAACATCTCTAAAAATTTCATTCAATTCAAAACAATCACACAACTTATCATCACTCCCCTTTATTCTCCCCCACATGTCTTGTTTTATTTTCTTGACTGTACAATTTACTTTGTCATTCAAGCTATTTTTGTAAGTTTTAATTGTATCCTTTGCCTTTTGTAGCTCTTCTCTCAATTCTGACAACTAGTGTTCACTATGTTTTCTTATTTTCTCTGCTTTCTCTTCCCATTGTTTTGCTTTTGTATGCACCCTAACATGAGTGCCTAGAAAAATGTATGCACCCTAAAATGGTTGCCTAGACTTAGGCCCCCATTCTTCAATTTATCAAATTCTTGAATCAATGCCTTGCAACATTTTCAATTCAAATCAATTTTCTTGATCAAATCGTAATTAATTCAATTATTTCAATATTTCCTAAGGTTTGATCATTTTATACATAATCTTATTTAATTAAAAGAAAACATCCCTTTTTATTAAATAAAATAATCTTATTTAATTAAAATCTCTCTTTTAATTAAATTATCTTATCTTATTTAATTAAAATCTCTCTTTTAGTTAAATAATATTATCTTATTTAATTAAAATCTCTCTTTTAATTGAATAAAATAATCTTATTTAATTAAAAGAAAATCCCTCTTTTAATTAAATAAATAAAATCCCCACTTAAATCCCTCTTTGTGATGAAAAAAAGAAATAAATCAAATAATAAATAAATAAAACTCCTTTTTCTCCACACATATTCCTAAGTGGTGGGCTTTTCCCTCTTACTTTCCTTTTAGGGATTTATCCCACATTGCTCTTGAGGATGCTTTCCTCTCCATACTTTTCTTTATAAAGAGCCCTCTCCTTCTCATTTGAGAGATAGAGTTTTTATGTTATTGTTATGCTGCAAGTTTGGAGAGCAATTTTAAAGGAGAGTTTGAGAATTTGAGCTTGAACCATGCCACTTCTCTTATTCTTGTCATCTTCTCTCATGCATCCATGAAAATTCATTTAGATTAGCTTCATATTAGTTCAGATTCATATTTCCTTTCATAGATTAAGCTTGCACATTTCCTTTCATAGATTAATCTTGCATATTTTCCTTTCATAGATTAATTTACTTCCATGCATTGTTATCATATAGAATAGTTTTCATTCTCATTTGCAATTCACATTTGATGATCATGGAGACTAGCATTCTTTCTCTTCCTTTTTGAATCTCTCATTTCATGGTATACTTGCATGGGCATAATTAGGTCTAAACTCAGGGTCTTCTTTACCAACCCTTGCACTCCATGAATAGGAAGCTATGAGTCGTCATTTGAGACCTAATTCTTGAGAAATCTTAAATATAATGACTCATAGAAGTGTGTCAACTTTTTCAGCACACAGCTTTTACCCTCTCATTCTCCAATTCCTTATTTAAGTTATTTTTTTCCTGCGTGGTAGCCTCTACGCTTTTGTATAAACGTGCTAAAGAGGTTTTTTCATCCTCAACTTTGTTATCGTTCTCTTGCAATGTTTCCTTCAGAATTTTCAGTTTTGCATCCATATGTTCTTGTTGTGTAATTGTTTCTTTAGAGGAAGAATTTTTCATCATTTTCTCTAATTCTTTGCACTTGTTAACTATTGCTTTCTCTTTTGTCTTTTCATTTGCCAGGTCTACCTGTAACTTTTTTATTTTGTCCAGAAGCTTTCCTTTCTCTCTCTCTCTCTCTCTCTCCAACTTCATCACTGAACTATAGACCACTTGGTTGGTAATTTTGGACACATTTATCTTGTCCACATTTTTAATTTTTGATAAATCTATTTGGAGGGTGCTAACTTGAAATTCAGATGGATCTAACTGACTCTCTGGTGGATTATTATCTCTATCTGGGGGCATAAAAACTATGAAATCCATTATTTATTTGTTTGGATCATATGTGGGAAATATTCTATTTGATGCAGGTTCTGCATCACGAGCTACAACAACTACATCCCTCTTCAATGTCTTAGTATTTTGTTTGTTCCTATTTATTTTTTGTTCAAATTTTGTTACAAAATCATTGTAACAAAAATTGGGATTTTCTGACACAATTGAATGTTTGAAAGGTGAAATAGTAGTAGCACTTGCAATGATGTATGAGTGTCCACCTATGACCACATTTGAAATAGCACCATGAGGATTAGCAACACCATCACTCATTGAAATTGGAGTTTTTGGATTGTTCTGGGGGGTTTTGTCCTGAAGGTGTGGCAATTGTTGGACTCACATCCACCATTGACATTTTTGTCACAAGACTCATAACATTTTTCCTTCTTTACACTCCCTTGATCTCTGGGGTCCACTATTTTCATGTCCACTCATGATGTCCTTTTAGTTTTCAAACCAATAGTACTACCAATGTCAACCCCACCAGTGGCAGTGGAACTTGATTCAAATTGAATTTGAGTGCTTGGGAAAGTTGGAACTAGATTTGAAGCTGGAACAAATGAAGGAGCAAGGGTATGAGATTGAGTAGTACCTAATCATTCAAATCTAATGACTGGTGTCTCACCATGTTTTGGTGGAATTGGTGTGATAGTTGGAAACCAAGGCCCTTGTTCTATGGGACCTAGACCACCCCAACCTAGAAACCCCATTTTTTTCTATAATCTCTTCCCCTTTGGTATATTTTTATTTTGTAGACACATCGACTCCACTAGTAATTGAATATACATCAGTGGATGTGGGATTCATAGAAGCCCTCTCATACTCATTATCTCCATGATCATCATCATTGTGATATGCTTCAACAAGATGCTCCTCATTCCATGAATCACTAAATATTTGAACCTCTTCAACTACTTAAATATCTACATAGGTATTTTGCTCTCCGAGATTCTTCTTCATTTTCCCAAAATCATAAATTTTGGTTTGAGTCCAATTACAATCTTTACATTGACCCATTAGGTGTTTTGGAATAGATTTTCTAGATGGTTGAGAATCTTTCTGGTAGAAATTATAGGATGTTCTGGGCTGCACGTTTCCTTTCTATTTGTGCAATGCCATAATTTATGATGACAATTCCTGTATTGAAATATTATTTTAACTAGCATATTTATCTATCTCTTTTTTGTCCTCGTCCCAGGACTCCGTGTTTTTAAATTTTTCTATCAATGACATACTCTCATGTTTACATTTACTTGTGGAGTTCCCATTCTCTCTAATATTTGTTCCAATTATGTTGAGTGGATCATACTGTCAGTGATTTTCAACAGCAAAGTGAAATATTGTACAAAAATTTTGTGCCACTTTGAATCCTTTTCTCTCAAATGTGAACCCTCCAAATGAGAAAGGCAAGGAAGGAAATATCATTTTATTTTTCTAACTATTAAAGAGTAGATTTGTGCTCTCCATCTATCGTATATATTCCAATGCAAATACCCTATCTGTCACGTGTATTGGAAGTTTGTAGGGTTTTACCACTGAACTATAAAACCTTAACACAGTGTAGTCTTCCATGAAGTACTAGTTAGCCAATTGTATTTCACTTTTGAGTTGAATGCAATCTCTATAAGACATAGGAAATCTAGGCATTGGAGTGCCTATAATTTTATGATACATTGGTTTCAAAAAGAAGTCTACAAAATTTTTATAGTTTATTTTGTTATCACTCATCCTTACCTTATGTGTCTATTCATATATTGGATTTTGGACCTGAATTTCAAGCTTTTTTGTCTAAAATATTGCATGATGCTTTGCTAAAAGAAAATAGAACAAATAGGTTGTGAATCTAAATGTCTTTTTTGAACCTCTTTTAATCCTTAGTAATTGTTCTTGCATGCAATGAACAATGTTCTCAATAAAATTATATTTTGCTGGTTCTTTTTCACAATGAATATGAAAAATAATTTCAATAATGTTGACACCCACTTCTTTGTTACTATCCAATCCCAAAAAAAATGATAGCAAGGAAATACTATCCTAAACCAATTGCAAAAAAATATCATAATCATAAGGAGGCTTATGATCTGGATCCATACTAGAACAGCTCATTATTTCTCTTATATATGAATCTTTCTGTATTGTATCTATTTTTTAATAATTCTCTGCTAGCTTTCCCAAGTCAATGTCCACATTTGAGTTTTTTCCTTCAAATTGTAGGTCCAACAGACTATAAAATTTAGTCTCAGTTATCAATGAAATTTCCTCCTAAGTATTTTTATTGACAATTATTTTTCTATTTTCATCATAATTTTTCACGTAGACTGAACCGCCTCACAATAGGTTCTTAGTAATCATGCCCAAAGCATCTCTTAGGAATATTTTATTCAATCTTAGGATCACTTCTTTCACCATGGGGTGCATTTATTTTGTCAACCTAGGGACATATACTTGAAATGGTATGACACAGTATGTGCACTAAGTCCCTTAAAGAGTCATTCTACCTATGTTGTAGGAAGGTAAAATGCATGAAATGAATCTATACTAGGGCTTCAGGAAAGGAAAAACACTTACTCCTTCCTTAAATGAATGCTACAAATTGAAAACTCTACTTAAGCCTATTCTTTCAACCTAGAGCATCCACTATAACTATCCTTGCAGGTGTTGCAAGAACATTCACAAAGTACAATGTTGCAAGAAGAAATTATAATCTTCTATCTAGAATGTTGGGAATGCTCAAAGTAAATATACTCTACTCTACTCTAATCCACCTCCCAAGTGGTCCCACTTGGTTAGCTTCTGCTAATCTATTAACATAGAAGATAAACAAAAAGTCACTTTATTATATTTCAAGAACTGATTACATAAAAACAATACATAAAACTAAGAAATGAACTTGATGTGCAAGATACAACAGAACAATGTATTCCAAAACTATTGAACTTACAAACTAACAGTCCCATCCCTATAAATAGAGGATTGACTCTTTATTCTAAAATAGAAAAGGAATAATCCGAATGAAACCACGCCAGAGAGGAAAAACATGAAATGTAACAGCCCACGACATATGCAATGAAGTCTGGGCGACCAAGTCAACGTGTTGGGAGCGCGGAGGGAATATAGAAGTGCTACATTCCTAAATTTCTTGAACAGTGGCTCCTCATTTGTAGTAATTGTGTCTTCTAATGTCATGATGGTTATCTATTTGCAGTTGGTCTTCAACGTCCTCTTTGGCTGTTGTTGACCAGTCTCAAGCTGCTCGTACTTCTTGGAAGGTTAGTTAACGTGCAAAAATATTCATACAAGTATACTTAATCAAATTGATCCAAATATTAGAACACACATTCTGATTGTTATATGAAATTATA
>MU227479.1:2040071-2099195 GCA_018584345.1 Thuja plicata | reverse complement strand
TCTCCTTTAGCTCCTAAAAATCAAAAGAATCAACCTTGTCTATAGTATAACTATAGGGAAAAATAAATTAAATTAGTCCTATGTATTTCTTTGCTAAAAATTAAATCAATTGGAAAATACCCACTCTCTGTAAAAATACAGACTGGTGTGAAAATATGTTACCCAGAAAGATAAAAAGGTAAAAAAAAATTAAATCCCCTTCTTTATGTTGAATTTTTGTTTTTCAAAATTTTTAATAAAAAAAAAATATGGCTTCAAACAAAAAAATTTAGGTTGGAAACCGCATATGCTATAGTTTTGTTTTTTAAAAGAAAATTTAAAAAAATATATATATTTTTTTTGTTTTGTGGGGGCCATGGGCTCCACCCACGGTTTCCGCGCAGCCATTGGCTAGCGGGCCGTGCTGCAGTTGGCAGCCGACACCGTGGGGATCTGTGCATGGCACGACACCCATGGTGACCATGACTATCACTGACAGCCACGGCACCGGCCGTGGGCCTTGTGCCCGCGGTAATGGGGTAGAGGGGGGCCGCGTGGGGCCCGCCACCCCCATGTGTTTAAACATTAATTTTTTTTAATATTTTTGGTTTATTTGTTATTTTTTTTTAATATTTAAAATGTATTTTTTTATAATATTAAATTTTAAAATTTGAAATTTGTATAATATTGATTTTATGTAATTTTTAAATTAGTTTCATTTTAGTGTTAGATAAAATTAGTTTAAATTTTATGTAAATTATTAATAAAGAATTAGTTTATTTTTTGATTAAATTTAATTTAGTTCTTTTATATTATTTATTTAAGTGGGAATTAGGATGTTTATCAATTATTAGAAGATGAGGTTTTAATATTATTTCTATTATTTTTAGCATGTTTATGATTTTTTTTTAATCTTTAAAAAGTGATTATTGGTATTCTGGTATACTAAGGCATAAAGGGAATTTATCTTTGCATGTGGGTGAGTTAATTAGATGTAAGTATTATTCATTTATGTTCATTTTTCAGTCTTTTAAGATGTTTTGCTTTCTATGCATCTTAATGGATCTCTTTTGCTTATGTTGTTATCTGGGACATTAGATGACCTAGGATGTATACTGAGGCTGGGGGGTGTAATTATATTTCTGTTACTTTATGATGTGTGTGCTCTATGCTATTACCCTAAACCGACCATGATGACCCTTTTGATTATGTACCTATGTGTGTACCTATGTGTGACCATTCCTGTTGTATGGGATACTGATTTGGGGTACACTAGGGTTGTGACCTATGCTAGATCTGTTAGGATCTTTGAGCCTAGGGTAGGTTACCTAGATGTGTAGTAGGAGGTGGCTTGCAATAAGTTTCGTGTCCATAAGAGACTACTGGGGTTGCTTATTGTGGATTTTCTTAATAAGTGATAACTAAAGACATATTTGGGATATTAAAATGAATTAATAAGATGTGCCCTCGCCTATGCTTGAGTGCTAGTATAGGCTAAGATGGTTTTGAGAAGATTTTAGTTGCCCTGCAAGGTATCTGACATAGTTAGTGGGCCTTGTCAGTATGAGAGGACATTAGCTCCATGTATGGTCACTTGGGTGCCGAAATCCATTGTGATTATGTGGGCTGAACTTAAGGGTAGACCTACATGATGACACCTTCCTTTACACATGCTAGATTTCCTACATTGTTAGTTGCCTCTGGAATAGTGAGTCTTACCTTTTGTGATGATTAGTACACCAAATTAGAGACCTATTAGGATCCCTTGCTTAGTGGTTATGCCTTGTTGGTTTTGGATATCCTATTGGGATCTTTTGTTATCTCCTCAGCATAGTGGGGTGGACCTTTGTGGTTCCACACGGACGGGTGGTAGTGATTCTTTATCCATTGAGATTCAACGTCCTTGTACCAGGTGCTTGATGGTTCTTTGCAGATGAGCTCTTTATGTTCCTTCATCATTTATTATGTAATTCCATTATTGTAATCTTGTATTAGAGTATCGCATGTGATACCTAATCTGGAAATTATAATAGTAAGTAGTTTAGAGTGATTACTACATACCCTGCGACATGTGTAGTGGATGTGTGTTATGGTGGTTTCATGGTTATCCATGAGGATTGTAATTATGGTTATGTAAGTTGTACTTATTATGTTTAATTAGATGGAATCTTTTGTTATATGTTAGTTGTGTTTTTCTTTAAGTAATTCAACATCATGGGACCCTTGAGTCATGTAATCTATGTGAGTGTAAGACATGGGTATAAATGGTAATCACTTCTGCATGATTGTATGTTTCTTTACGTTAACTTTTAAAAAAAAATTATTCAGCACACATAGTGACATGTACTAGGTTAATCTCTCTTGGGTTCCCTGGCGGGGCGTTACATGCCTCATCTTGAGAATTACAATGGCAAAGGTGATCATGTTACTCATGTTAAAACATTTCAAATCCTTTGTAGTGATTATGCTCATGACCATAGGATTTTAGCTAAATTATTTGCTAGAACCTTTTGAGATAAGGCTTTACAATGGTATTGTTCCTTACCTCCTTATTCCATTTATTCTTTTCCTAAACTTGCCAATTCCTTCATTCAACAATTTCAAAATAATATTGGACCACAAGTGTCCTTGTCTAATTTAATGCATTGTAAACAAAACACTAAGGAAAAATCGACTGATTTTATTGGTAGATTTAAGCATTTGTATGCTCATATTTCTTATCATGTTCCTGATATTGATATTCAACATGTGTTTATTTCAAATTTACAAAAAGATATTAGGGATAATATTCTGCTTACTGAATTTACCTCCTTTCAACAATTGTGTGCAGCACTTCACCATTATCAATTACAAGTGAGTCAGTTTGAGAGCAACACTCCAATGGCTTTTGTTCCAGTTGATAAGGGTGAAAATGCTCCTAATCCTAATAAGTTTTAGAAACCTAACAACTATGTCAAGGTTAATAAATAGATGAATGCAGTTGCTGATCAAGTTGCGGCTACATCTAATAGTGCTCCTACATCCACTGCTTTTCGTATGAATCGTACGTTTACTCCTCTCTCTAAAACTTTGCATTCTATAATGATTAGGTTGTTAAGTGCTAGCATGATTACCTTGCCTCCTATTCAACCTCTCCTTCCTACCATGATAGCTTCAAAATCCTTTGATTCTAAATCTTTCTACCAATACCATCGTCAGAATGGCCATGACACTGAAAAATGTTACTCTCTAAAGCATAAGATTCAAGACTTAATTGATTCTAAAGATTTGTCTGTGGATAATTTTGATGGTAATGGAAATAAATCTATTTCTCCTCCTAATCAAAACCTTCAAATTTACACCAATCCTTTACCTACACATGATACTAATACTATAGCTCAACCATCTTCTGTAGACATTATTTTTGATTCAAAGATGGATGATCTTAATAACATTATTAATCATGTAGAGAGTGTTGTGCCATCTAAGCTTATTGTTCAAGATCCTTCACCTCCACTTCAACTTCCGATTCCACCTAAAACACAAACTAAGGATAAGCGACCTAGGGAACTTTTAATTACCTTTGATGATTTTGAAACAATTAAGGCTCCTGATGGTCCCCTTTATATCTATGCTAAGATTTCTAAGATACCTACTCGTGGTTGTCTAGTTGATCCCACATCTTTAATAAATGTCATTACTAAGGAAAATCATTTTATGAAAGGCTTACAACGTAATTTTTATGACTCATCTGATGCATGGATCCAAACTTGTAATGGCTTTCTTTATCCGGCACTTGGTTCTATTAACTTACCTGTTGAACTTTATGGTAAGGTTATAGATACTACTTTCATCATTATTCCTACTTTAGATCAATTCCAAATTAAGTTTGGTTTACCTTGGATAACTGCTATGCATGCTATTGCTTCTCCCATTCATAAATGTCTTAAGTTCATTCATAATGGAGAAGTCAAAATGATCAATCATAGTTTTTTTCAGCCTTCTAGGCCTAGAGATTATGCTACTCTCAATTTTCTTTGGCCTTCATTACCTAACTCATGTCCACCTCATCTTTCTCATCTCTTTCATTCATATCAAGCTTACAAACATCACAAAATTGCTGAGTTAAGTATGCCTCGAATTGATTTCAACCATGGTCTTTTGCCTACTCCTGCAATACCTCCTTTATCCATTACTTCTTATAAAATTGATCAAACTCCTATTCTTCCATCTGAGAATTCTCCTATAGAGCCTGTGAAGGAAACTGCTATCATCCCTCCTAGTTCTCAACATGTGCCAAACAAAGTTAAATGTAACAAATCTGCTAATGAACGTCGTAAGAAGCATAGAGCTAATGCTAGAGCCCGTGCTTCTATGATTTGAAACTCATTATCTACCTTCGATCAACCTATGCCTGATGCATCAGAGGTTAATATTGATGATGTTAAGACAAATGATTATGATGATCCCATTCGCATCTTGGATCCCATTTCAATCAACCTTGATGAGGAGGACACTCTCGATGATCCTATTGATCTTAAAGATGAATATGAGACCATTGATCTTGATAATGATTTACCTCATATGCTTTCAACTCAATTAACAATTCAACCTAGTAATGAGCATTGTGATTCTCAAGAGGATCCTTGTTTGGAATAGGCTATTATTCCTACTATATTGGATATAGTCCCTCTTGTGATTTGCCCACCTACCCTAAATAATATTAACCAAGATGGGGAGGGTTGACAACATGCTTGAATGGCTCATCCTTTATGGTAGCCCTTTTGTGTTGTATGTTGTAATGTGCTTTCCCCGTAATGTGTTTCTAAATGTTTGTTAGATTCTCTTATACGACCCTTGTTACTCTATTGGTGCAAGGTGATAGAGGAATCAAAACCGTTGTTCAATTCTTCTATATGTATCTACATTATTCTATATGTTGTTCCATGTTATGTTGTACTTGTGATATTGTTTGTAACTATTTTCCTTGTATAATCTACTTGGATCTACGACGTGGTAGCACTAATTCTCTTTGGTCTCCAGGTTGTGGTCCAAAAAGATTCCTCTTCGTAATTCTTAAGTTTCTTTCCTCCTTTGTGATTGTAGTTCTACTTTCTTTGGGGAATGATGTCAATTCATTTGCAATAATATCATATTTCTATGTACATGTTATCTCATGATCATACTGACCCCAAATTAGGTAGATTCCTCTTGTGTTCTTATGTATGTTTATGTTTTCTTTCCCTTGATTTTTCTTCTTCTGGGGGCATCTTGTAGTGGAAACGTAACCCGTAGAGTTGTTTATATTTGCGTTAAAACCATTGCCCCTATTAAAGTGTTAGCAATGACTTTAATGTGGGGTCATACACTCTACTCACTTGTTGCACACATGCACATTCAAAATAATTTTTCAAGATTTAAAACTTTTCCCTTTATGGATTAAAAGAGGCTAATCCTTAAAGCATGGTCGTATTTTCACTTTTTTAAGATCTCTTGATCCCTCCAGTTTAAATTTACATAGATCTCTTGATCCCGCTAGTTTTCAATTTACAATAATTTGATCCCTTTAAGAATGGATCTTCTTGATGGGTTGACTAGTGAGTAGCCACATTCACTAGGCATTTCAACTCCATCTTTCTAGTTGCGCTTTTTGTGTGGTTCACAATGAGATATAAGTTCTCATTGGGCAAGATAATCATACCCTTTCTCTCTCTCCTTAACTAAGTGATGTCTCTCTTATTGTAATCTTAGGGTTGATAAAGACTTAATTCCCTTGGGGGCTTGAGGTTTTCTTTATCCCTTTTGATTCCAATAAGGTTGTCTTTTCTGTATATTCCCCTATACCAACAGTTTGTGTTGAGCTCATACTCTTGCTAAAGTGGGGGCTAAATGTATAGTTAGAAAATGGAAGAACTTCCATTTTAGACTTGTTTATCCTTCCAAGTAAGTGGTTTGGGGTCATGGAAAGCACCTTGAATTGGTTTCTGATCTTGACATGGCTTCCCCCCTATTTTGTCCCTCTTTCCACTCATGTTTAGCTTGATTTTTGCATTCTAGACTACAGATTGGTGATTCTGGGCTTTAGGGTCAACGCCGACCTGAGAGGTCTATGTTGACCTCAGCCCTAACCTAGGTTAGGATTGACCTCAACCTTGACCCAGGTTAAGGTTGACCTCAACCTTGACCCAGGGTTCAAATCTCAGGGTCTCAGTTTCTGGTTGTCAAGTTTTGCAAAAAGTTTCTCCCACTTTCGGGTCGGCTGTTTCGGGTTTCGAAGTGTTGATTCCTAAATTTATTTAATATAGGTCCTCTCCTAAGGGTAAAGGATTTAATAGAAATTTAATACTCCTATGTCAACCTCCTTATAGGATTGTGCCCTTGTTTTGTATAAAAGGGAAGCTTTCTCTCTCATTTTCTCTAAGTAAGCAAGAAGGAAAAACTAGAAGTCTTCGTAATCAATCATTATCAAAGCATCTTCAATTGTGATTCAAGCAAGCTAAGGAGAAATATTTGAAGCAATCATTCATCCATTCAAGAATCCATGTTCATGAAGGAGATCCATTGGAGGCCATTGAAGGATTGAAGCCACATGGTGCCCTTTTGGTGATCTCTCCATCCATCTTCTTCCAAGCTTATTCCAAAGTCAAGAACCCATTCAAGACTTGGTGTTGGAGATCTACAAGAAAAAGATTGAAGACATCCTACCTCTCTAAATTCCACATTTTGAAGCATACTTGTGATTTCAAGGATTTGAATCCTCCATAAGGACTTTAACAAAGCAAGGTGAATTAATGCATTTACTTTGTCCATTTCTGCAATTTCAATTATATATATCTAAGGTTAATTCCAAAACTAGGGTTTGACCAAGGAAAACCCCTCCCCCACAACAAACAAACCTCTTTTTCTTGCAGGTACAGGTATAGGATTGCAATTTTGAGACCAGATCTGGATATCCTTTTTGGCTTTCTTGCGGACGGCGTGAACAGATTTTCTGTCAAACCTGTGCAGGTTAGGGTCAACATTATTGGGTCAGGGTTGACATTTGTGGGTCAAGGTTGACCTTTTTCATAAGACGACATCAGAACAGAAAAATATTTATGGGTTTTGTTCATCTCTGCATTCCAGTTTAGGATCAACTGTCAGTTTTTCTAGAAACAGTCTACAGACCTTAGAAAATAGCATTATTTGATCTATAATATTTCAAGGTTAGTGCATTTCTCCTATTTTCTCAATTACTATCATATATCATTTCTATACATATAATTAATAGAATTTAAGGTATCTCCTTTGTTATTTCCCTTTCCAAATAGTTGATTCATTTGTGTATTAGCCCTTCCTTGGGGTTGATCAACTTGGATCTCCCATTTGTGCATTTGAGGATAAAAAGGAACATCTTATCTTCTCCTTGATTACAATTGCAATACTTAATCAATACAATTCAATTAAGATTAATGGATTCAATATATTCTAGGTAACTTAAAGGACAATTTACATTACATTTCAAGACAATCAACAATCAATCATTCTTAGTACATTATGCATTCTTAATAAACAATCTCCTTACCCTTTACATAAATGTAACACCACACATTTCAAACCCTACATTTTGGTAACACACCCCTCTATCCCCCAATCAACTACATACTACTATTTTATATGTTACAAAACCATACTTATTACTTTGCCTCCTATGTTCCTTCCATGACTGTTCTAAGAAACTTGTTAACCAAGTTTTATTATAGGGGACTAGGGAAATCTCTGAGTAGGCTGACTGATGGGTTATTGAGGCATTCTCCTTGTTGTCTAAGATATCCTGATAGATTTCTTGGGGAATATTTTGGTAGACATCAGGTTCATCTTAACATGTATCTTTTGAGTTTTGAAGAATGTCTGGAATTGTAGATTGATTTGAGGAATCATCTGGAATAATTTGTACATGGGGTTGTTCATTAGATTGCAAAGGGGAAATAGGTTGGCTTTCTACATATACTCTAGAGATTTTTCCTCTCACTCTAGGGCTTCTTTGCACTAGGGTTTCTTCAACCTCCACAGCCTTTTTCTTGCTAACATTCTTCAGTTTCTCTGCTACAGGGGTAACTACTGCAGGAACCGACTTCCTTTTCTTCCCCTTTGCAACTATAGGGGTTTGTGGCTTGGCTGCAAGAATAGAATTTTCTCCCTCTAATTTGTGTTTTCCTTTTGTTTGGGTAGAAGTGGGTACATTTCTCTCATGAGCAGGTAAATGCATGCTTTCTTGTAGGATTTTAGTTTCTGCCCCCTGGGTATCTTGCTCAACAGCTGGGTCAATTGGTATTGCATCATCATGACAAGATTGCACATTAGGTTTAACCTATGGTTGTAGGGTTTTATACTGGAAAAATTTTGACCATGCCAAGGGAGAGACATACCTGAGAGATCTTTCTATTAGCAATTTAATTAGGGCATGGTGGGTGACAGAATTGACATTTCCTTTTTGGGTCTCCTCAGCACTAATGCATACCATATTGTACAAGAAATTGGGGACATTCATTGGAAGATTATGCCTTACATAACTAAGTAATTTAAAATGATGTGCGTGCAAAATGGAAAATCTTCCTTCACAGCTAAAATACCTAATAATATGTGTAGCCAACTCATTATACAGCTGAGGGATAGACATTCTTTTGCACCCTTGTTTAGTAATCTCCAAAGGAGGGTCACTTGGTAGGGTAAACTGGGCCCTAGCTGATCTGGCATCATGCACATTGGGGTAGTGCTCCCCAACCATTGGTAACCCAGTAACTTCTGCTATCCATTCTTCTATGGAAACCACTGTCAATCCCCATACAGTTTCTTTCCCTTCCTCAAATGTACTTGCAAATTTAGTTGCTGAGTCTTCATCAAACTCTGTTAACTTTAATAAATATCCTAACCAACCACATGCATTAAACGTTCTTACTGCTTCAACATCTGAAAGTAACACACCATGTACTACTGGCTTATGTCTCTACAACTTCCCTCCCATTTGTGCTTGCCAATTTTAAATTTGTCTGCTCTATAGTAGATAAATGCCTTATTCCTTTTTGAGTTTCAAACTACTCATTTTTAAAACTATGGGCTTCCTTCTAAATTCCTCTATTATTCTTAACATGAACAATGGTGATGCATTTTAACAAGAGAAATTATATCTCTTACTGTGGGTTTCCACATAATTTAATTATAAGTCACATCAAGTCTGACAATCAAAGATAATTTGGGAATAAAGGTATGACAGTTGTGCGATATAGCAATGGGACTTTAATGAGACAAAGGTGTAGTACATATTTGAGGTGACGTTAAATCTTTTAGGAGTAAATAGAAATGACATTTTAAGAATTAATACACTTCCCTCCCCCTACAAAACATTGAAAAGTGTCCCCACTTGGCATACTTGGCACAAGGACTGGAATTGGCTTAATGCCGCAATGATACATTTATTACAGTACTAGATATAATACACAAAATCTATGCGCTAAAAATGGAAAAAAATTGAAAATATTGTACCTATCATTCAATCATTGCATGTCCCATAAAAAGTGGCAAGAGTAGAATGAAAGTGGTGGTGTCTTGCGTCAGTGTACTCATCTTTTATTTGAAGCAAAGAAAGGAAAATGGTGATGATGTGGAAGGTGGGTGGGTGGAAGATAAAGAAATGAGATGAGTTTGAAAGAAGAATTAGAAAGTGAATGGAGTAATGAACATCATGTAAACACAAAGTTTTTATTATGGTGATTCTTGATGGAATTCTATTGAAGAGATGCAGGAAGAAGGTTTGCACGCTCTGATGCAGATAGTGTTACATGTTGCTCTTTTGAAATTTGTTTTCAGAATTGCTGCAGGAAGTCTTCTTTTGTTTGAGGTTGGTGATACAACTTTAGCCGATGTCCATTAACTAATAGCTTGAAGTGGACTAGGTCAATTTTGGTCAACTAGATGGCTCCATTGGTGAATACATGGTTTATTTCATATGGTCCTGGCCATCTTGTCTGCAACATGCCTGGTATTTCCTTGAATCTGGAATCATATAGTAATGCACAATCGCCAAATTGAAACTATTTGTTCTTAATATGTGAGTCATGCCACTTTTTCCTTTGCTTCTAGACTATTTTAGTGTGCTCCAGGGTAGATTTGCACATTTCATCCAAGGAATTGAGATGCAGCAATCGCTCTTCTTGTGCTAAAGGAAGATTAATATTTAGTTCCAATGTTGTCCGCAAAGCTTTGTGTTCAAATTCAAAGGGTAGCATTACTACTTTTCCATATAATAGTTCAAATGGAGTGAACCTTGTGGTGGTTTCCCAAGTTGTTCTATACGCCTAGATGGCTTTTGATAGTCTGCTACTGCAGTCTTGGTGATGCAAATGAACTGTTTTTGTTAAGATGGCTTCAATTTCCCAATTTGTAACTTTGGCATGCCCATTGGCCTGAGGATGATAGGGGCTTGACTTCCGATGTCTGATATTATATTCTTTCATGGGCTCTATTATCATATTGGAAGTGAATTGGGCACCTTGATCAGTAACAAGTTCTCTTGCCACTCCATATCTAGTGAAAATTTCATCATACAAACATTTTGCAACCTTATGATCTCGAGCATGCTTCATGGATTTTACTTTGACCCACATGGTCAGATAGTCAGTGCACACTAGGATGTAATACTTCCCATTGGATGGAGGGTCTATTGGGCCAATGAAGTCCATGCCCCATTTGTCAAATGGAGTTATCACCACCTACGGATTGAGTGGCATTTCATCTGATCTTGTTGGTCGGCCCATTCTCTAATATTTATCACATTTCCTTGTGTAGTTGGTTGCATCCTTGTGAAGTGTAGACCAGTAATATCTAGTTGTTAAAATCTTCTGGGCTGTCCTTTTTGCTACAAAGTGTCCCCCACATGGCTCATTATGACATGCATGGAGAATTTCATATGTCTCATCTTCTCGCACACATCTTCGCATTACTTGATCAGCTCCAGTGTAAAATAGTATGTTATCAATCCAAGAGAACTTGAAGCTTTTCTTAACAAGTAGTCTCCTATCCTTATAAGAAAAATGTGTTGGAATTTTGTTAGTTACAAGGTAGTTAGATATACCAGCATACCATGGAATTTGGAAAACAATATGAAATAAATGCTCATCTCGAAATGCATCATCTATCATAGTAGTATCTTCTTTAGCATGGTGGATTTTGGATAGATAATTAGCTACCACATTTTCCTTCCCAGGCTCGTCAATGATAGTAATGTCAAATTCTTGCAAATGAAGAAGCCATCTTGCTAACCTGCCTGTGATGGCAGGTTTGTTCATAAGATATTTAATTGCTCCATGGTCAGTATAAAAAAAAATTGGATAACCAGTTATATAATGGATGAATTTGTTCAAAGCATAAACTACTGCTAGTAATTCTTTATTAGTCACTGTACAGTTTAACTCTGGTCCATGGAGGCTCTTGCTAATGTAGTAAATTGCATTCTCTAGGTTACTAGACTTTTGTCCTAGGACAACACCAACTGCATAGTCTGAAGAATTTTTATGAATGTGAAATGGCAAAGACCAGTCAGGGCCCCTAAGTATGGGTGCAGTTGTCAACAGTGACTTCAGCTGCAGAAAGGATTCATCACATTCCTTTGTCCAAACAAATTCAGCCTCTTTGGTAAGCAAGGTATATAGAGGGCTAGCAATTTGACTAAAATTTTGGATAAAGCTCCTATAGTATCCAGCATGTCCTACAAAGGACCTAACATCCTTTTGCTTTGTAGGGATAGGTAGTGTGAGAATTACCTCTATTTTCACAGGATCTACCTGGATTCTAGCTTCGGAGATAAAATGTCCTAGCACTATGTCTTCCTGCATCATCATGCAGCATTTCTCACTATGGAGAGACAAGTTGTGTTCCTGGCATCTGATTATTACTCTTTCCAAATTCTTCAGGGCTTCCTCAAAGGTGACACCAAATGTAGTAGAGTCATCCATATATATCTCCATACAATCATGTGATATGTTAGCAAAGATGTTGATTACAGCTCTCTGGAAATTAGTTGGTGCATTGCATAAGCCAAATGGTAATACAGAATAAGCATATGTGCCCCAGGGGCATGTGAATGTATTCTTCTCCTGATATTCTGGATCAATGTTGATCTAATTGTAACCGATGTATACATCTAGAAAGGAGAAGTATTTCTTACCATCCAAAGTGTCTAGGACTTGATCAATAAATGGTAAAGTAAAATGATCCTTCTTTGTGACATTATTCAATTATCTATAATCCACACATATCTACCATTTTCCTCCCTTCTTTGGTACAATGACCAAAGGTGATACCCACTTGTTATCAGAGATTGGATAGATGAAACCAGTATCTAGTAACTTTTGCATTTTAGTTTTGACTTTTTCTCACAATGTTGGGTTTATCCTTCTTTGAGGCTGACAAAGTGGTAAGTTTCCATCATTAATGTAGATCCTATGGGTGAAAATTTTTGGGTTCATACCTAGCATATCTCAGTAATCCCAAGCGAAGGCTTTCTCATGCTTAAGCAGGAGTTTGGTTAACAATTCCAATTATAGTGGTGGAAACTTGTTCACATGGAGATTGTGACTAGGGGAAATTTCCATAGTTTTTATTAGCTCTACCATTGACATTTTAGGTATTGGGCTTGTAGCTACTTCACATGGTAGTAATTGGCTAATTATCTCAAGGCTTGCTGGAAAGACACATTTCTCATACGTACATAGTTGTAAAACAAAAATTTCAGAAACATCATTTGCTACTATACACTCATTGGTAAGAATACTTGGTATTAAATCATCTTCCTCTTTCATTTTTAGAAAATATTGTCTGTGCATCATCATAAGCTGGGAAATGGAATTGAGCTCTTCTTCCTCAACCCCTAGTTCTAGCCAAATAGTATCTCTCAATTTTGGTTAGGGTTGGGCAGGAGGATACAGTGCTAGCTTCTTTATTTCTTGACCATTTGAGATTGTCATACTTCATGATCTGCAACTAATTTTTGTATCAGTGGTGGCTAACCAAGGTCTCCCTAGGATGACTGGATAGCCAAAAAAGTTTACTTTAGGTGATAAGCTGATAAAATCAATAGGGTATTCCCATGAGTCCAAGGTGACTACCACATCCTCTATAAGACCATCTAGAGTGACTGTTGAACTATCAGCAAGTTGTAACACTATTGGAGTTGTTCTCAATCCCTCTATACTTATTCTATACATTGTATCTTTGGTCATTACGTTTATGGTTTCTCCCAAATCAACTAAATCATTTTTATAGATTGTCCATTAATTATCAAATCAACTACTGTACTTCTAGGGTCTAAATACTACCTTTCCTAACATGATATCTGCAAGTTTCCCTATCACATGAACTGTTTGAGGGTCCTTCTTTTTCCTTCCAGGATTTTTAAGGCATGTGTCCTTAATAGATTTTCCATAGATGGGAACATCTTTGATAGCTTGAAATAGAGGGATTTGGATGTGCATGTTTTTTAGCTTCTCAAGAATATCAAACGACATTTTCTCTTGGGATATAGGTTGTTCTATGGTGAGCCTTTGTGGAAAAGGAGGATTTACTAAGGTTTTAACATCAGTCTTGCTGATTTTTGTGTTGGTTGGGTGGTATTTTGTAGTGTAGCCTCTAGAAGAGGTGTTGATGTTGCAGGAGTGTCTGCAAATTTTGTGATAATAGGATGTTCAGGTGTAGGCAGAGTGGTACCAGACCTCAAATGGATATCATATATCTCAAATGTGTAGGTAGGCTACTGCTGTGTATTAGTGGTATACATTGGTTGTTGTTGTTGCTTGATATTTGGGTTAGGTTACGACTGAGCAGGTAATTGGGTTGGCTTTGGATTAGGACTAGTGGCTGCAGGAGGTGGCATTATTGTAGGAGGAGGTACTGGAGGTGGTAACTGTGGAAAAGAAGCATTTTGGTTAGGCCATTATGGAGGCCCCCTCCATTGGTTACTTTTCTACCAATTTCCTTGTGGTGGTTTTCATTGATTTTGTTGGTTAGGCCACTGGTTATTCTATTGGTTAGGCCACTAGTTATTCTAGGATGGCTAAGAGTACTGAGAAGGATTCTGATAACTTTGGTTTTGTCATTGACTATTGTAAGGACTTGAAAATTGTAATGGGTCATGTGGCATACCTTGTCTTGGAGCCCATGGTTGGCATTGAGCAATGAAGAACACTTGCTCGTTGTCTCCTTATATCTTCATGTACTCTGTGGGCAAATGTTGATTTTCCAGGTTCGCCACCAACTTGCATCTGCGGTCTTTCTTTTGTTTATGGCAATGAGGACAATACTCAGCTAACTATAATTCAATGTCTGCATGTTTCTTCTTAGAATTCATGGTGTTGAGATGTGTAGCAACATCATTAATGATGTCTTTCTTGAAATTTGTTAGAAAATTAGATATCTCCAACTTGGAAATGTCTGAACTACTCCCTTTAGTGACTGTAGACCGATGTCCTCTTCTTTTATTCCTAGTTGATCTGGAGTAGTTGAGATAAATTTTATTGAGGTCATCCCAAGAAGATTGGGATATTTCCCCACCAGCCATGAGGTCTAGTGCTTCAACACAGCTATCGTTCACTCCTCTTAAGAAGACTAGTTTCTGTGAATCCTCTACCAGAACATGTTGGGAATTATTTTGCATGGTGTATAAGAAATGTGAAACATAGTCCTCCAAGGTTTTGTCCTCCTTTTGAGACATTATAAAAATGTCATCTCCCCTTGGGTGAGTCCCCTTGCAATATTCTTTGTATTTCTACAGAAATAGAGTTTGCATCTCATCCCATGTGCCTGCTGTATTTTCTCCTAAGCTCGTGAACCATCATAAGGCTGACTCTTTCAGGGTTGATGGAAATAGTTTGAGTTTGTGAGCATCGGTGTTATAGTCAAAGCTACGATAGAGGATGTCAAACTCGAACAAAAAGGTGTCAGGATCTTTGGTTATCAGGCCATTAAAACTTTGAGAGTGTAGCAGAGGGTATATTTTTGAGATTAGCATTGTTTATAAGGCTCGTTAGAGGAAATGGGAAAGTAGGTTGTGCCATTACTGGACGTATTGGGCTCTGTAGTTGCTACTGCAAAGGAATATTATCCATAGGATTGTTAATAACAGGTGCATTTGGGTCACAATTATAAAGAAAGATGGCCAAGATTTCAGCGAAAGGCCAAAAACCACTTTTATCAAAAGGATCTTCTCTAGAGGAAGATGTTGCAGGAAACTTGGGACTTGAGTCAACAAAAGGTAACTCAGCTTCTTCAACTTGTTTTTTCAAATTTGAAAACTCTCCTGGAAGAAATCTGCCATATTCATCTCTTCTTCTTCCCCTTTGATGCATGCAAATGAATTCTTCACACTAGTGAAGCAAATTTAGGACCACAGAGCACTATTTAAAAACTAGCTAGAAATGAAAAATGGCTCAGAAAGTCTCTTAACACCATCCCTGGCAGCAACACCAAAAATGAACCACCTCATAATAGGTGCTTAGTAATCATGCCCAAAGCCTCTCTTAGGAATAGTTTATTTAATCTAAGGATAATTTCTCCCACCTTGAGGTGTATTTAGTTTTTCAACCCAAGGACATATACTTGAAATGGTACGACACAGTATGTGCACTAAATCCCTTAAAGAGTCATTCTACCTATGCTGCAGGAAGGTAAAATTCATGAAAGGAAACTATACTAGGGCTATATGAAAGGAAAGACACTCCTTACTGAAATGAATGCTACAAATTGCAAACTCTACTTAAGCCTATTCTTTCAACCTAGAGGATCTACTATAACTATCCTTGTAGGTGTTGCAGGAACATTCACAAAGTACAATGTTGCAGGTAGAAATTGTAATCATCTATCTAGAATCTTGGGAATGTTGAAAGTAAATCTACTCTACTCTACTCTAATCCACCTCCCAAGTGGACCACCTTGGTTGGCTTCTGCTAATCTATTAACACAGAAGATAAACCAAAAGTCACTTCATTATATTTCAAGAACCAATTACATAAGAACAATACATAAAACTGGGAAATGAACTTTCTATGCAAGATACAATAGGATAATGTATTCCAAAACTTCTGAACTTACAAACTAATAGTCCCATCCCTATAAATAGAGGATTGACTCTTTATTCTAAAATATAAAAGGAACAATCTGACTGAAACCATGCCAGAGAGGAAAAATAGGAAATGTAATAGCCCACGACATATGCAATGAATTCTGGGTGACCAAGTGAACATGCTGGGAGCGCGGAGGGAATATAGCAGAGCTACATTCCTGCATTTCTAGAATAGTGGCTCCTCATTTGTAGTAGTTGTGTCTTTTGATTCCATTATGGTTATTCATTTGCAGCTAGTCTTCAACGTCCTCTTTAAATTTTGTTGACCACTCTCAAGATGCTCCTACTTCCTGGCAGGTTAGTTAACATGCAGAAATATTCATACAAGTATACTTAATCAAATTGATCCAAATATTAGAACACACATTCTAATTGTTATATGAAATACTACAATATATATATAATATTGGCAAAACATATTCCATCTGTCGTACATATTCCAATGCAAATACCCTCTCTGTCACATGTATTGGAAGTTTGTAGGGTTCTACCACTGAACCATAAAACCTTAACACAGTGTAGTCTTCCATGAATAACTAGTTAGCCAATTGTATTTAACTTCCGAGTTGAATGCAATCTCTACAAGACATAGGAAATCTAGGCATTGGAGTGCCTATAATTTTATGATACATTGGTGTCAAAAAGAAGTCTACAAAAATGTTATAGTTTCTTATGTTATCACTCATCCTTACCTTATGTGTCTATTCATATATTGGATTTTGGACCTGACTTTCAAGATTTTTTGTCTAAAATATTGCACGATGCTTTTCTAAAATAATATAGCACAAGTAGGTTGTGAATCTAAATGTCTTTTTTGAACCTCTTTTAATCATTAGTAATTGTTCTTGCATGCAATGAACAATGTTCTCAATAAAATTATATTTTGCTAGTTATTTTTCACAATGAATATGAAAAATAATTTCAATAATCTTGACACCCACTTCTTTGTTACTATCCAATCCCAAACAAAATGCTAGCAAGGAAATACTATCCTAAACAAATTGCACAAAAATATCATAATCATAAGGAAGCTTATGATCTGGATCCATACTAGAATTGCTTGTTATTCCTCTGATATATGAATCTTTCTGTATTGCATCTATTTTTTCATAATTCTCTGCTAGCTTTCCCAGGTCAATGTGCACATTTGAGTTTTGTGCTTTAAATCCTAGGTCCAACAGACTAGTAAATTTAGTCTTAGTTATCGACAAAATTTCCTCCTGAGTATTTTTATTGACAATTGATTTTCTATTTTCATCATAATTTTTCGCGTAGATTGAACCGCCTCACAATAGGTTCTTAGTAATCGTGCCCAAAGCCTCTCTTAGGAATAGTTTATTCAATCTAAGGATCACTTCTCCCACCATGATGTGCATTTATTTTGTCAACCCAGGGACGTATACTTTAAATTGTACAACACAGTATGTGCACTAAGTCACTTAAAGAGTCATTCTACCTATGCTGCAGGAAGGTAAAATGCATGAAATGAATCTATACTAGGGCTATAGGTAAGGAAACACACTTACTCAATACTTAAATGAATGCTACAAATTGTAAAATCTACTTAAGCCTATTCTTTCAACCTAGAGCATCCACTATAACTATCCTTGCAGGTGCTGCAGGAACATTCACAAAGTACAATGCTGCAAGAAGAAACTGTAATCTTCTATCTAGAGTGCTGGGAATGCTGAAAGTAAATCTACTCTACTCTACTCTAATCCAGCTCCCAAGTGGGCCCCCTTGGTTAGCTTCTGCTAATCTATTAATACAGAAGATAAACCAAAAGTCACTTTATTATATTTCAAGAACCGATTACATAATTACTATACATAAAACTGGGAAATGAACTTCTTGTGCAAGATAAAACAGAACAATGTATTCCAAAACTTCTGAACTTACAAACTAACAATCCCATCCCTATAAATAGAGGATCGCCTCTTTATTCTAAAATAGAAAAGGAACAATCCGATTGAAACCGCTAGAGAGGAAAAATAGGAAACGTAATAGCCCACGACATATGCAATGAAGTCTGGGTGACCAAGTCAACATGCTGGGAGTGCAGAAGGAATATAGAAGCGCTACATTCCTGAATTTCTGGAACAGTGGCTCCTCATTTGTAGTAGTCGTTTCTTCTGATGCCATGATGGTTATCCATTCGCAACTGGTCTTCAATGTCCTCTTTGAATGTTGTTGACCACTCTCAAGCTGCTCCTACTTCCTGAAAGGTTAGTTAACATGCAAAAATATTCATACAAGTATACTTAATCAAATTGATCCAAATATTAGAACACACATTTTGATTGTTATATGAAATACTATAATATATATATATATATATATATATTGGCAAAACATGACATATCTATTCTACCCATGGGTTTAATGGTTCTAACTGTACTTTGACATAAGTTCAACTAATTATAAGTCCACAAGTATTTTGGCAATACTTAAAAATAGAGTATAAAGATTAATATAATAGAGATAGTAAATGGTCTCATCACAGACCATGACAATTTCTGGACAGGGGAATATTTGAGGTAACACCATGCGTGTCGACCCAACAACCCATGGTGCAATTTTATTTTTCATTGACTTTACCATGTTGTTAATTAAATGGATAATATTTTATATCCTTCTTTGGATCGTTCCACTTATTTTCAAGTGCAAATATAATTTCCATGATTCCCTTATTTCCATGGATAACAAGATCATAAATATCATGAAATTCATCAGTGAAACCTGGTATTTTAATAAGTTTGTGTAAGTATATTATCTTTGTCTCTTGTCTTTTCCTTTTACTCGTAATCATGGTTTTTTTTTTTCCCATCGTGGTATTACTATTTAATCTGAGGAAAATTCAAATGTTTCTACATAACTACAATTTACAGGTGTGATTCAGAATTCAACCTTAATTCTACGCGTACAATCTAAACAGTAAACCCTGAGATTTGAAAATTTTAGAAGGCAAGATGTAGGTGTTCAGGATTTTACCCAGAATTTCAATTTGTGAAAATTATGAGTGGGTAGAGAGCTAAGATACTTTTTTTCATTCCTCAATCCTCAACCTAGAAGTCATAACCCCTTTCTAAATCTCCACTACAGTATACTAGTTAGAACTGAAAACTTTAAAACTTAGATTGAAAACCTCAAGGGAAAAAGTTGTAAAATCGTGACTCATGATAACTTTTACTACTTCTTTATGAAGACAAATATCTGATGTCACTATGGCACATGTCACTTAATCCTTTGATATTACAACTTTATCTGGAGACCCAAAATTGAACTTATTGCTTATTAGTTATTACATTTATTAAATGTTTAGTTTTACTCCAATTTAAATTTTAATTATACTTAGTTGAGTGTTAATCATGAAACGTTCCTTGTTTCTGGGGGACATTTGCAAAAATAGGTTACTATTACACAAATCAGTCTAAAATACACTTTGGTTTGTTGATCTATGCTCATCCAACGGGTGTTGGTAGTCACTATCATGTGTTGTGGGTCCCATTAACTTTTGGCTTGTTAGTACTAGTAGTCACGACTCACCTAGTCACCTCACACATCATCATCGAATGACACCAATTGTGTGAGTGGACACATGTCATGATTCTAGAGTAGGTTTGCAAAAATGGGGTTTCTTTTCCCTTTTGGCCTGAAATACACCGTACGTTGTTGATTTGTGCTCATCTAATAATCATTGGCAATCATTGTCAGGTGTCACAGGTCCCATTCACTTTTTCCTTGTTATTGGGTTATTTTGGGTTTTATTTCCCCTTCGACCAGAAATACACCATACGCCAAAAATTTATTAAATTTAATTTAAATTAAATATTAAATAGTTTTAAATGGTAAAAATAGAAACTTCCTTTGTCTCTGCACTGATAAAGAAACCTAATCATTTTGAAAATTTAGATTTAAAAATGGAAATACCATCACTTACTTATTTCTACTGAAGCATACTTAAATGTCTAAGTATTAATGCACATATAAAATAAATAATTAAAATATTGCAATCACAAACAAATGCCTAATTATTAATATGCATAAAATGCAAACTGATAATAAAAAATTTTAAGCTAATTTTAGACTTTAGTTTTACTCTAAATACTAAAGAATAACTAAATACTTTAAACTTTTACAATTCCATAGTTGCACACATGACACATACAAAAGTTAAGTTATTACTGTTAAATAAATCACACACATACATTAAACATTTGTTTGGTTCATATCACACTGATGACATGTAACTGATTAAATGTTTGAAGATGTTAAGTTGATGATCATGCAAGGCATTAAATCAGTTAAAGTATTATATTGTCATTGATGTCAACTTAATATAATTTGTATGGTCATGTAGATACTGCCAAAGACTTTAAAGAACTCATAAATCAAGGATATGCTAATCAGTAATGCATACAAGTCTAGTATTCACCAAGTGACTGAATACACCGACGGAGTGCACCCGACGGTCAAAGTAAAAGAACAAAGTCATAGTATTTTCTGACAAAGAAATACATGGAATTACTGACGAGAAGAGTTACAGTGTTGCCCAACGAGAAAAACACAGAGTAAATCGACGGACAGAATTTCAGTGTTGCCCAATGAAAAAGACAAGGACAGAGATCCTGATGACAACTAAAGTCACACCAATGGAATAGTCATTTATCACTGATGACTAACTGAAGTAAAGACCGATAGAACAAAGAGTTCATAAAATGACAAAATGCCTAGCTGGCAAGAAGCTAAAGATAGAGTTAAATTCATCCAGATAAAGCCGGAGATAAGTAATTGATTTAAAGGTGATTTTTACAGTTGGCAAGAATATATCTGTGAGACAAATCAGGAGTTATGCTTTAAATCTAATTTGTTAGATTGTTTATCATGCCAAGAATCAAGAACTAAGAAATAATAAATATTATTTCTATATAAGAGACGAGCTTAATTATTATTAAAAAGGGGGTTAAGAGGAGTGAATAGAGAGATGATGCTAAAGAGAAGTTGATGAAGAAAAACTTCATGCAGTGCTGATCAAACAAGCTGAAGGAGAGCTAAGGAATTCTGCAGAAAACCGACGAACAGTGAGCACAGCATCACAGAGTAGAAAGTATGGAGTGCAAGGATTGAATTGATACATTGGTCAGAGAGGTAATGTACTTAAATAGATATGAAAATCTACAATTTAAGCTGCAATATGAACAATTCATAATGTTTTAGTTTAACCATTGAAGCATCAAGTCTTTTAACTGAGCACGACTTAACAGTCTTCTATATATTGAGGTGCATCTCAAGGAGTGCCAAAAAGGTTGATTCATGAAAGTAGCATTGGATATGCCCGATGCCTATTAACAGTCTAAGAAAGAGGATGATTCAAGGATGGCAGTATTAGATGCCCGATACTAAGTGACAACCTCTATGTATAAAATCCTCTAACAAGGTCACACCTAATAGTGTATTTGTAACCTTTAACAGGGTTGGTTCTTAACAGGGCTCACTTCAGAAGAGTGAAAATTTGGGGTACCGGTCCCAGTAGTTTTTTTTCCTTAACAGGGTTTCCACGTTAAAATCCATGTGTTATGTGTGTATGATTCATTTCTTTACTATTTTGTATCTTACATAATGCATTTTGGATATATTGGTATACTCTACATATTTATTGTATTTTGGTAAATAGATGACTGCTTATCCATAAACATAAAGAAGAAGGTTTAAGAGAGAAATCTGACAAGTAGTAAATTGATATAAGTTATTCAAGGCATTCATCTTGTAGGATAGAAGATAACTTGAGAAATAATTGGTGGTTATAATTTTTGAAGGGTTGATTTAAGGATTGATTTTTGAGGCCACTTATTCACCCCCCGCCCCCCTCGTAGTTATTACTAACAATTGGTATCAGAGCTTGTGTGCTTAGACGGAAGGTTTCAAGACCTAAGCCAAAGATCACAAGATGAATAGATGAGATGTGCCCAAGTTGAACAAAGATAATTTTGCTTCATGGAAAAGCAGGATAAGACTCCATGTATTAGGTATTGGTAATGATGTTACTCAATTCCTAGAAACTGAATATGTGTTGCCCACGGGAGCACCAATAGTTGAACAAATGAGAGAGAAGCATGAACACAATGGCATGATGATAGAGCTTGTTTCCTCACTCTCCAATGCTAAATTTGAAGATGTCAAAGAATGCAAAACTGCAAAGTAGATGTGGGACAAATTGAAGCTTGTATATGGTGGTGACAAAAATATTTTGAGAGCCAAGGTAGAAAGCCTTAGAGGAAAGTTTGATGATCTCAAAATGAAAGAAGGTGAAAATATCACTCAGTATAGCACAAGAATCAAAGAGGTAGTCAATGTTATCTGAAGAGTTGGATGTGTACTAGAAGAAGATACAGTGGTAAGTGAAATTCTAAGAACCTTACTGCCTACTTATGCTATTAGAGTATCTGCCATTCAAGAAATGAGAGTAGTAGAAAATAGAAATGTTACTCTAGATAGTTTAATTGGAAGACTGATTTCATTTGAAATGAATAACTTTGATAATAGTGTCTTACCAAACATAGAGTCTGCATTCAAAACATCTATGAGAATAAGTAAATCAAGTCACAAAAACACTATGAGAAAAGATAGTGATAGTGAAAGTGAAGAAGATGATCTTGATGAAATTGAAGCACTTATGGCCAGAAGAATGCAGAGAGCCAAAGGTAAATACAAAGGTAAATTACCACTTGTTTGTTTTAATTGCAAAGAGATTGGACACTTTGCTGCAAGATCTACTAACAGAAGAAAAGATGATAGAAGTAATGACAGATCATTTGAAAAGAAGTTTGACATAGGTGATTACAGAAGCTACCGACAATCAAAAAGAAGAGATACTCGAGACTATGAGGAAAAAGGAAAGAAGGCTAGTTACCTAGAAAAATGCAAGGATGATGATACTGACACTGAATCTAATGAAGACGTCGAGATGGTGTTTGTG
Source organism: Thuja plicata (assembly GCA_018584345.1). NCBI lineage: Eukaryota > Viridiplantae > Streptophyta > Pinopsida > Cupressales > Cupressaceae > Thuja > Thuja plicata. Next base: position 2,076,111 of record MU227479.1, on the reverse strand, counting down.
GCTGTAAAGGATGATTCAGATGATGATGAAGAAAGGTATGTATAAACAAATATCATATCTAAAATTAGAAAAAATGATGTTTTAGTGGATGCACTCACCATATGACTGGTGATAAGAAAAAGTTTGAGACTTTTGAATACTATAAAGGTGGTTCAGTAAGAATGGGTAATGACACACCTTGTCCAGTTGAAGGTAGAGGAACAATAATGTTGAAAAACCAGATAAAATGTGAGAATGATTATTGGGTAAATGGATTGAATTATAATCTATTGAGTGTTTCTCAGTTGAATAATTTAGGTCACAAAGTAGCATTTGAAAATAAGAAGGCAAAGATCTTCAATAAATCTGGAAATCTGATTGGTACCAGTGAGAAGACAAAAGGTAACTTATTCTATCTGAATGATACTGACTCCACTTGTTTGATTGCTACAAACGAAGACATATGGTTATGGCACAAAAGATTGTGTCATGTGAACTTTGACAACATGATAAAAATTAGCAAAAAGAGAAATGTCAAAGGCTTACCGATAATGAACAAGCCCGATAATATCATGTGTAAGAATTGTCAAAAAGGTAAACTGAAAAAGTCTAGTTTTAAAAGTAAAACCCATACATCTAATGCAATTCTAGAATTAGTCCATATTGATTTATGTGGACCTATGAGGACAAATAGTTATTATGGAAATAGATATTTTATTCTCTTTGTTGATGATTACTCTAGAATGATGATAGTCATGTTTCTAAAAGATAAATCCGAAGCATTTAAGATGTTTAAATGGTACACAGCAATGGTTGAGAAGCAAAGTGGTAAGGAGATAAAATGCTTAAGGTCAGATAGAGGAGGGGAATTTATCTCAGTTGAATTCACTAAATTTTTTAATGAGCATGGAATCAAAAGACAGGTCTCTGCACCAAGGGCACCATAGTAGAATGGAATTGCAGAAAGAAGGAACAGATCCATAGTTGATTATGCAAGGACACTGATGATAGAGAAAGGTATCACCTAGATATTTTGGAGGGAATTTGTCAGTACTTTTGTTTATACATTAAATAGAGTACAATTGAAGAAAGACATGAAAAAGACACCCTATGAGCTATGATATGGATACACACCCAATGTAAGTTATTTCAAAAAATTTGGCAGTCAATGTTATATCTTAAGAGATGATAGAAATGGAAAACTTGACTCCAAGAGTGATGAAGGAATTTCTCTAGGGTATTCTACCAAGAGCAAGGCTTATAAATGTCTAAACAAAGCCTCTAACACAATTATTGAAAGTGCAAATGTAAAGTTAGATGAATTTGTAGAGAAGAATGAATAGGAAAGCACTAAAGAACCAGAGGACTACAATAAGTTCACTTACAATGAGGAACTTGACACTCTACTCTACCAACAATGTAGAGCTCCCAAGCAACAAATCATTGCACCAGAGCATCAGGCTGAAAATACCGATGATTGGAATATTGCTCAAGATAATGTACAAATTGATGAAGAATAGAATGAAGGACAAAATGATGATCAAGCTGATAGACAAAGAGCTATACCTATACTTGCAAGATATGTCAAAAAGAACCATCCACAGGACCAGATTATAGGATATAAAAGGGTTGGTATGAGAACTAGATGTAAGTCTCTAAATACAAGATGTCTTATTTGTGATTATGAGCCCAAATCTATCAATGTTGCACTAGATAATGATGAATGGATTAGTGCTATGAATGAGGAGATTGAACAGATAGAGAAAAACAAGACATGTACACTTGTACCAAGACCAGATGACAAGAATTTCATTGGTATAAAATGGATATTCAGGAATAAGTTGAATGAGAATGGAGAAGTCACAAGGAATAAAGCAAGACTAGTATGCAAGGGGTATGCACATGAAGAAGGAATTGACTAAGGAGAGACCTTTGCACCCATTGCTAGGCTAGAAGGAGTAATAATATTACTTTCTTATGCTACATATAAAGGATTCAAGGTATATCAAATGGATGTCAAGTCTACATTCTTGAATGGAATACTTGAAGAAGAGGTATACATTGAAAAAAAAGAAGGGTTTGTTAATCTAGATAAGAGGGACATGGTATGTAGACTTCACAAAGCCTTGTATGGATTGAACTAAGCACCCTGAGCCTGGTATGAAAGACTTCATTTCTATCTTATAAGTATTGGATTTGTAAGAACTAGTGAAAACAGTAATCTTTACTTGAAGGAAGATATTGATGCTAACACTTTGATTGCTGAGATATTTGTTGATTACATCATATTTTGAGGCAATGATATGCTATGCAAATCATTTGCAAATGAGATGAGAAAAGAATTTGATATGTCTATGTTTGGAGAGATCAAGTTCTTTATTGGTCTACAGATCATGCAACAAGGAGAAGGTATTTTCATTACACAATCCAAGTACATCAAAGAAGTACTAACAATATTCAAGATGGAAGAATCCAAACCAGTTGGAACACCAATGGCAACTAGATGAAAACTAACAAAGGAAGACAAGTCATCAGAGGTAAATCAAACCTTGTATAGATCAATGATTGGAAAACTCATGTATGTTGTACATACTAGACCAGATATTGCACATGCAGTAGGAATAGTTGCTAGATTTTCTGCTAATCTAGAGAGTTACATATGCCTGCTGTGAAAAGAATCCTAAGCTATTTGAAAAATATTGAGGAATATGGCTTATTGTATAGAAGAGATGGAAAATTTGAACTTCATGTCTTTACCGCCACTAATTGGGCTAGAAATATTGATGACCGAAAGAGCACAACTTGAGGAGCATTCTTCATGGGTGACAGACTTGTCACATGGATCAGCAAGAAACAAGGATGTATCTCACAATCTAATGTAGAAGCAGAGTATGTTGCTGCTGCTACAAACTAGTCAAATATTGCATGGATCAAATAGTTACTGGAAGGTATGCATATGCAAATTTTAGAACTAGTAATTATCTATTGTGATAATACAAGTGCAATTAATATTTCCAAAAATCCATTCATGCATGCTAAAACAAAGCATATTGCCATCAAGTATCATTATTTGAGAGAACAAGTTTAGGAAAAGGAGGTGATACTTGAGTATGTGCAATAAAGAGAACAATTGGCCAATATCTTCACCAAGCCACTACCCAAGGATGCATTTGAGTACTTGAGAAAGAGACTAGGGGTCAGACCCTTGTCTACTAGTCAGTAAACTGACTAGAAGGCTACATCATCCTACATATTATCAGAATATAATTCATGATTGATGCAATAAAAGAGATGAACTTCAAAGCTACATCTATATACAAACAAGTATATATCATCACCAAGCACCAGAGCATATTGTTGTATTGCTAATGGATAAGGGAAATTCAAGGAATATATTATCGATAGAGAGAAAAGTATGCTTGACATTAATGTCAGATATTTGTTTGGCATTGTTGTCAAAGGGAGAGAGATTATCCATATTATCACATCCTTCTAGAAAGGGAGAGAGATTATCCATTATCACATTACTCCAATAGGGAGAGATTACATCCTTAGGGAGAGAGATTGTATGGAAATATTATACAAAGGGAGAGTTGCTAACAATTGAAGCAGAACACATCAAAAGAAAGGAGAATAGTCAAAGGGAGAGAATTTGACACAGAAGGAGAACACATCAAACCAGAGAAAGAAATATTCTACATCCATCTAGTGAAGGGATTGAAGACAGATAGAAAGCCTGCAAGAATCAAATCAAAGCTACTTAAGCTTACCAAAAACTGGACATTTGTAATAGTTACATTAGGAAAGCTTGATGAAACTGTATATTTCATATTGTAGTAGAAATAGTATAGTATGATAATATAGTATGTTGCCATCAATGCCAAAGGGAGAGATTGATGACATGTAATTGATTAAATGTTTGAACATGTTAAGTTGGTGATCATGCAAGGCATTAAATCATTTAATGTATTATATTTTCATTGATGTCAACTTAATATAATTTGTATGGTCATGGAGATACTGCCAAAGACTTCAAAGAACTCATAAAGCAAGGATATGCTAATCAGTAATGCATACTAGTCTAGTATTCACCAAGTGGCTGAATACACCGATGGAGTGCACTCGATAGTCAGAGTAAAAGAACAAAGTTACAGTGTTTGTCGATGAAGAAATACATAGAATTACCAATGAGCAAAGTTACAGTGTTGCCCGATGAGAAAAACACAGAGTAAACTGACAGACAGAATTTCAGTGTTGCCTGAAAAAAAAGACAAGGATGGAGATCCTGATGATAACTAAAGTCACACTGATGGAATAGTCAGTTATCACCAATGACTAACTAAAGTATTGACTGATAGAATAGAGAGTTCATAAAATGACCAAATGCCTAGTTGGCAAGAAGCTAAAGATAGAGTTAACAGATACTTATCATTGGTTTATTCATCCAGATAAAGCCAGAGATAAGTAATTGATTTAAAGATGATTTGTATAGTTGGTAAGAAGATATCTGCAAGACAAATCAAGATTTATGCTTTAAATAAAATTGGCTAGATTATTTATCACGCCAAGAATCAAGAACCAAGAAACAATGAATATTATGTCTATATAAGAGACGACCTTAATTATTTTTAAAAAGGGGGTTAAGGGGAGTGAATAAAGAGAGGATGTTGAAGAGAAGTTGATGAAGAACAACTTCATGCAGTGCTGATCAAACAAGCTGAAGGAGAGCTAATGAATTCTGCAGACAACTGATGAACAGTGAGCATAGCATCATAGAGCAGAAAGTATGGAGCACAAGGATTGAATTGATACATTGGTCAGAGAGGTAATGTACTTAAATAGATATGAAAATATGAAATTTAAGTTGCAATATGAATAGGTCATAATGTTTCATTTTAACCATTGAAGCATCAAGTCTCTTAACCGAGCAAGACTTAACAGTCTTCTATATATTGAGGTACATCTCAAGAAGTGCCAAAATGGTTGATTCATGAAAGTAGCATTGGATATGCCTGATGCTTATTGACAGTCTAAGAAAGAGGCTGACTCAAGGATGGTAGCATTAGATTCCCGATACTAAGTGACAACCTCTATGTATAAAATCCTCTAACAAGGTCACACCTAACAGTGTGTTTGTAACCTTTAATAGGGTTGGCTCTTAATAGGGCTCACTTCAGAAGAGTGAAAATTTGGGGTACTAGTCCCAGTGGTTTTTTTCCCTTAACAAGGTTTCCATGTTAAAATCCATGTGTTATGTGTGTATGATTCATTTCTTTACTATTTTGTATCTTACATAATTCATTCTAGATATATCGGTATACTCTACATATTTACTGTATTTCAGTAAATAGATGACTGCTTATTGATAAACATAAAGAAGGTTTAACAGAGCAATCTGACAAGCAGTAAATTGATATAAGTTATTCAAGGCATTCATCTTGTAGGATAGAAGATAACTTGCGAAATAATTTGTGGTTATAAATTTTGAAGGGTTGATTTAAGGATTAATTTTTGAGGCCACTGATTCACCCCCCCCCCCCCCTCTCAATTATTACTAACACACACATCGATATGGAATATAATTTATTGATATATTACTATTAGTCTTTAGATTTCTTTACAAATTACAATTAAACAAAATTACACAGACAATCTATTATCTCACACACTGATACCTGTCTTATTTCTGGAGGAAGATAGCCAAATAGGACTTTCTTTTCCCTTTCAACTCGGAATACTCCTTGAACTGTTGATCTTTGCTCATCCAAAGGACTACAATATATGTTAACAGGTGCAAATAATTACAGAAAAGGATCAAAAATTACAATAATTATGCATTTAAACATTTAAAAAAATTATATAGACAATCTATTATCATTCATTAAGAGTAAATCAGATGTTTAACATTCATTAAGAGTAAATTGGAAAGCTAAAATGAATGTTAATTGGTCGAAGTCGAAGAGCAAAATTTTCATTAATTATTTCAAAAATTTACATCACTAATATACTATATAGACTATAGTCGCACCCCTGACCCCTACAAAATGGTCTGAATAGGAAGTATACCTTAAAAAAATTACAAAATTTGTTGCCACAAGGGCACTGATTGGTTGATCATATAACAAAAAAACAAAACACACAACAAATTGCGGAAACCCTCGATTTTAATATAACTAAGGGTCTTCGTCTTCATCCCCGCCAGAGAAGAATAATTTGGAGATGATAATCTCTAATAATTCTTTGATCCAAGTGTAGTCTATCTCCTCCATGTCATCGAGGTGAAACCACTTCTGTAGGAAGTCCATCTGCATTCGCACCCACATCTGATGTCGAGTCGGCTACCTTTCATTAATGTTTAGTAGGAAGGGTTTCCTTTCCACATTTCTACTTCACTGAATAAGCTTTTCTATTTATCAGTCTAGGGGATCCTCAAGCCTAGTTGTGCAAAGACAACAACTTGGATGTCGTCCACCAGAAATTATTCATTGATAACATTCCACAGGAGCATAAGCATTTCTACCTTCTCTCCTCCAAGGTCAAGAAATATGCTAGGAAGAAAGATGTAATGTCCATGCTGACACGGTATCTTTTCTTATTATGAAGGAACTCATGGCCGAGCACCATCTACACATCATTATTTATGAAAGAGCCCCCTTCCTTGCAAACGAAAGTGAGAACTTCGTTTGGTATCATGCCCAAAAAGGGATTTTTCTCATCAGTGGATGTGGTTCTCAACCTAATTAGTGTGTCCATCTCTACTTAAAGAGGCTGGATACCCTCAACTAAAAACCTAAACCTTGAAACTACACATAAAAAATGAAATTCTACAGATCTAAAAACTTAAAACCAGAGGCTAAAAGACAAAAGCACATTTAAATTGATGAAAAAGAAAGAAAATCTATAAATAGCCCTTGTCCATATCTTCCATATATTTAGGTAAATCACTCCCATTAATCACTAGTACATTTGAGGCCACATTCCGATGGCTATTTCTCGAATATTCAATGCCTAATTGTCAGTTATTATACATACACCATTGTCAAAGTTATTTCATCACAAATTGATATGGAGATGGTAACTGTCGCTATTCTGACAGCCCTAACCGTCGAAAATCATCACAAAAATACACAATTTATAAGAAAATTTCTGATGCTACCCTTGTCAGAAGTATAGCCTCCCAACGGTTAACCAGTAACATTTTCGATGATAACATTATCATTAGTTTAGCATCACCATCAAAAATTGGCTTTGAATATGTAGAAAACCTTACGGTTATCTAGTGACATATTTTATGGTACCACTGTTGTTAGTATAGCATCGCTATCAAAATTGGGTGTCAAAAATGTAGAAATCTCGACGGTTGTGAATAGACATTTCTGGCGGTAGCCTCGTTGTTACTTTAGCATCATCATCAAATAATGGCGTCAAAAATGTGTATTTCTCAACGATTGTCTGGAGACATTGCTAACAGAAATCCCTTCATTATTATAGCATTATCGTCGAACATTGGCCTAAAAAATGTAGCTTTTCTGATGATGTGGCTGAGAGATATTCGATGGTAAACGCTTCATAAGTATGGCATCACCATCGAAGAGAGGTATCATAGTTGTGGATTTCATGACGGTTTCCCAGAGACATTTCTGATGGCAAGCACGTTGTAAGAATAGCATCACCATCAAACATGGGCATCAGAAATTTAGATATGCCGACGGTGGTCCAGAGATAGTTTTGATAATATTGACGTCATTAGTATAGCATCTTCGTTAGAATAGTTGTCAGGGGCATCAAAATATTGATGGAGAGGGGTGCTAAAGATAAAAAATCTCAAGAGACCATTATAGTTGGTCTCCGTCTTTGATCCATATTGCTGAAATGGTTTACCTTTCATTAGCTCATCAAATACTAGGATTTGAAAGAATTTAATAGAATATTTTCATGCTAACATATATTATTTAAGTTGACATTACATTAATTTTTCTACTTCGTGCCCTTGTCGACTATGAGGATAGTGATAATGAAGCATCTCCTCTTGTGGCCTGGATTACTCAAGCCATGAGCAGGGATGCTTATTTATCACTGTCTTAGCAGTCGACAAGTGTGGGAAATAGATAAAATCATGTAGCGTCAAACTAAAATAATATACGTTATACATTAAAATATTATCTGTTAAATTCTTTCAGATCACCGCATTTGATGAGCTAACGAAAGGTAAAATATTTCATCAATCGTATGGACCAAAGACGGAGACCAAATATTATGGTCTCTTGAGATTTTCTATCTTTAGTCCTAGCTACTGGGTAAGGCTTGGAGACTTATACCTATTGATCATCAAGAATAATCATTTCCTTGCTTTTATGTACACTACACAGTATCCAATATATTACTAAAGATGAAGAGAAGGCGAAAAATATGAATGGATAAATGGAACAAAAGATACAATAATATTATCTTGTTTTTTACCTTCTCATAATTGACCAACTAATTGATTCCTTCAAACCTCCAGCGTTGATGATCTACAGAAGCATAATAGGTTTTGACGGTTTCATGAAAAAAAGATTATGAACAAATTGTTTTTGTCCTTGGGACACTCAAATATTGAGCTTCTCTTTGTTTTGAGAATAGTTTAACATTCTCTACTTAACAGGGTGAACCACATGAAGGTGGAAGCTCATCTAGCCCCTCCTAGGAGAATCTTATGACCCCTTATGACACTTTATGACCTCTATGATGTATTCTTAGGGGTCATAAAGGGTCATAAGGACTCATAAGGGGTCCTAGGACACAACAAGTGAGAAACATAAATGTACACATCATGGTCACAATTCTTTGAAGACACAACATAATTGAGTGGTATACCAAGACGATGCAATGCAACACTACTCCTCTAGTTCTAATTTGACATTATAGGGTCCAAAAACCATAGATAAGGATGGTTTTTGATCCTACAGTGTGAACTTCAAATTAGAGGAGTGGTGGTTGCATTGCATTGTCTAGGTATACCACTCAATTATGTTGTGTCTCCAAAGAATTGTGACCATGATGCCTACATTTATGTTTCTCATTTGTTGTGAGACTAAAAGTCTTCTAAGGAAAATGTCGTGTCTATGTGGAACTCCATAGGATCCTCACCAAATAAAAGGTGTTTTTTGGTACAAAAGACTTAGAAGCCTCCAGGGCCTTTTGCTTGAATGCATTATATCCCTGACGTACTTCATGGAAACATTTTGCATTAGGATTACACAGAAATGTAAACCAAGATTCATATAGAGAAAGGTGTTTCTCTTGGAAAATGGTTGATGGTGATTGATGAAGAAGATTTTAAAATGATGATTGATCTAATTCAAATTGGTGCAACATTTTAAAATCTTCTTCATAATCATCATCAAATGAACATTTTCAAATATTCTTCTTCATAATCAGCATCAACTGAACATTTTCAAATCTTCTTCATCATAATCATCATCTATTGAACTCAAAGCCCTACATTTTTTCTTGGTATCGATGAAGGAATGGTTCCCTTAAAGATATAGAAGGTCCCAAGTATGTATTCATTGCTGGAATGTTCTGTATCTTTAAGGAGAACCAATCCTTTGTCGCTCACCATCAATTTTTCATATTCTCTTTCCATGTATCAAGCAATGTTTAAAAATAAGTTGTTTGTAGAAAAAGATCAGTATTTACAATGGAAAGGACAATGATGTGTAAACAATACAGTGGTAAAGAAAGACAGTGAGAAACACTATTAAGATGAGGAAGGTACTGATTTTTTAGTATTGTCATGAATTTCCAAATGATGTCATGGAAAAACCGAAGATGTCATGGAAAATAATACAAATACAGTTCTTTCAAAAGAGGAAAAAGAAGTGAATTTATCATATGAAATGGTGGACATGGTCAGCAAGACTGAAGTATATCTCAATTTTAAATAGGCAGGTCCATCATTTACATGAATACTAAGTTCAATTCTATGCCAATGCTATGAAGTAAGAGAAAAATAGGAAACATCTTCCAGTCATATTTAAAGCCAAAGATCATGAATTATATCCAAAATGTGAGCAACAATCAAGAGTGTATGTCATGAAAGTAACATTCAATGACACCCCATAGAGAGCATGGTCATGATAGTGTTGCTAAAAGACATCAAAGTGATATTCCAAAGGTAGTAGGGAAAAAATTGTTTGTTAAAAGAAGAGGTATTTTATAAGTCAAGAGGTTTTCCTGAGACAATGTGTGTGATGAACTCTGAATACTTAAAGGAAAACATGGAGGTCATCATGCATTTTTTCTAATAAAAGATATAATTTGTGAACTAAAAGATAACTTGGACTTTGATACATTAAAATGGTATTAGATCTAGTATTATTTCCATCTTATGTGTTTAGATTTCAACATGTTCCAACATTTTAGTCTTATATAACTTAACAATAAAATAACCATGGTGATAAAGAGAATTTTGTTAGATCTCAAGGATCGTCATCAATCTATATATGAAATTAGAAATTGTCTTTTTTATGTAATGAGTTTGTTCAATGTGTATGTTTAGTATCAAGTGCATGGATCTAAAAGAGTGTTGGAATAATGGAATGGTGTGTAGTGAGAGGGGAGGGGTGAATCAGTACCCTTAAAACTTTTATCAATTATCCTTTAGTAATCTTTACTTGCATTACTGACCATATTTATTTTCTACCTTATGCATGTAACATCAAAACATAAATGTAATTGCATATAATCATTCATAGAAACATTCATGAAATTCATGTACACATAACATAAGAATTAGTAACACAGAAAACCCATGTTAGAAGGTAAAAATTATGGTGGGGATGAAACCCACAAATCTTCACTATCTACAGAATGGAAGGTTCTAGTTAAGGCTACACGTGTGATCACTTCTAATGATCTTACCATGTTAGGAGTAACATTTTATAATGGTTAGGTATACTCTGTTAAGATATTTTAACAACATTGTTAAGTGTGCACTCGATTATGAGATTTACAATAAGACTATTAAGTACACCTTCTTAAAGGATTTCTTCTATTTGCTACAATTGTTAGAGAGTAGTCAAAAATACTTATTGATCTGATAGTATGCAATCTTTAATTTTTTAATACAAATCCTTTAAGTTTACAAGATATATGTATCACTTATAGTGATTCATTAATACCTTTGTTCTTCTTGGTAGCCTTGAATCTTGTTCTTCATAACTAAATTCATCTTTTTATGTCCTTGTGCATGAAACTCTATGTCTGATCCATAGATGTCTGTTTTGGCTAAAATAATCATGTTTTGATTGATTATACATCTAAATATATAAATATTTTGGCCTATTTAGGTTTCACGCTTTACAATAAAAACTCTATGATCAAAGGTTTACAACTTGACCTTGATCTCCTAGTTTGCATGTTTACAATCAGTTACGTTGATTAAAACAATTACATATGCTTTACTTGATCCTCAAGAAATAGTTTTACAGCTAAGCATAAAGCTAATTATAAAACTGAAGTTCTTTATCTGACATGTATCTCAGATCCACTTTTCTCGGGATAAAAATTGTCTCTTGGTAGACTGGTGCTCGGTGATGTCTCTGTAGACATACTGCTCTCGGGTTACTCTATATATTGTGTTGTCAGTTTACTTTGTAAACTATCTGTTGGGTTACTCTGTGAATTGTGTTCTTGGTTTACTCTATAAATTGTCTATCAGTGATCATTGTGCTAATACACTTTCAGTGACCTCTACACTTGACTGTATCAGTGACCTCTGTGCTTGTTTGTTTCGGTGACCCTGTTTGTTGTCACTCAGTGATCATGTTACTGATGGTTCAAAAACTATTTCCTTGTATACTAATGAAAAATTATGATCATCAAAGAGAAACCATGCACAAGTATTCAACATCAAAGTTGCATGATAGACATTTTCAAAATAACAAGATAACGCAATGAGAAGATTTTTCCAAGAAAAGGGTATGAACAATCAAAGAACAATGTTATCCTGGTAATAATTTGATTAAGATGCAAGTATAATAAAATACATGAAAGAGACAAGGATACCACATTAAGAGAAATAGTTCATAAGAAAAGGTGTGAGGAGGCAGTACATGGTTCCTTTCAGTCAATACCAAGGTTGTTGTTATAGAAAATGCAGTCAATACAATAAGGGAAAACATCTCAATGCATAGAATATAAATTACAATTTCACAAAGCTAAGAAACCTCTCAAAAGGAATCAAAATTAAAGCACATTTTTAGATCATAGCATTGTAAAGAAAACAATTATTCAAATGATGTTATAAAAGTGTTCCACCATGAAATGAAAGACTAATCAAACATAGCTAAATGACAATGCAAGAACAATGAATATGCCATGATCCAATATGCATAAAATTCACCATGGTGTTTGAACACTTGACCATGTTTTTTCATGAAAACATGGAAATCATTAGGATTTAAAGAAATGACGAGGTTCAAGCAGTGTTAATCTCAATGATACATACCAGAAAAATGTGTTAGCCCTAGGGCATCGTGTATTGTCCATACAAGAATTGCATGGAATTGAAATTGTCTTTGTCCTATTGGTCTAGAGATTTCATACATAGTAACACCATTTCATAACTCCAAAAACTCATCGATAAGAGGTTCAATATATGCATCCAAATCTTTAACTTGGTACTTACCTAGTTGAATTAACAACAACATTACATAATTATTGTGACCATTTTACTGCAAGATTTATAATTACATGCAGATAATTGTTAAATGATAAAATACCTGGAACAATCATTGGCAACATAATGTGCTCCCTCTTTATTGAAATCCATGGAGGAATGTTATTATTAATGACAAAAATAGACCAAACAGAGTAAACATGTCTCAGCTCTCCAAATGGATTGACACCATCTGCTACTAATGAAAGCTTGAGATTTCGAGGTTCTTTGATAAAGTGCGACCACTTTTCCTTTATGTCTTTGAATGTCAAACCATCTGTAGGAATTTGAATAATGTCATCTTGACTCCTATTGTGTGCATGGTAATCCATAAATTGTGCCAACTACACCTAAAAAATCTTTGCAAACATGGTATAATGGGGATGTAACGAAGAGCCTTGCGAGGAACCCTTTTTGTTATTTGATCTATTTGATATCTACTCATATGAAATTCAGGGCATTCTGTTGCAAATTCATGTTCTTTATGATAAATAATATGATCATTGGAACAAGCATCTATTATACTCCATTCCAATATCTTTCATAGTGGCACATAATTCTCGGTATGAGTGAGGGATAATATTCGATGGTGGTAACAAAAACTCACCTATCAATCTACAAAAAAAAATATAAGTTGTTAATATTAACAATATTTATGGTACTTGTTTCACCCTTTATTGACTATAATGACATATATGACATACCTTAGCATATGTGACATTGTTATGTTGGATAAACCATTCATAACCTTCAATTTCAACAACAACAATATAGTAGAGAGAAGAGTTGTTTGTGAGCCTTCATAAAGGGTTGTGTCTGCCTTCTCAAGTAGAGATATATCATGGATGACATCAACATCATCCTGATCATCATCATCAATTGCACCAGTACCAAATGTGTCATGGATCATTTTATTAGTACCATCATCTTCAAATGTGTTATCTGGCACATGATCATCATCTTCCATAGGATCATAATCTTCAACTTCAATATTCACACCTCCATGATCCTCCACTTCCAAAACCATATTATCCATATTCACACCTCCATGGTCCATATCATGTACTGCCCTGGAAAGGTCAACCTATATAAAAATGATGAACACAAATAAAACCTGATAATGATCTCATCATCAAGTGTATTTCATATGTATATTAATCGTTAAAAATATATAATGAAAAACTTACCAATGGATGATAATCAAACCCCCCTTCAATGTGACCATTCTCCCTACAATGTCTCTTAGTTTTTTTTATTAGAAATATTCTAGTGTTTAAGCCCTTACAAATTTTACAGGGGCAATTGTTGATCTCTAAGGTTTGTTGATCATTAGTGTCCCACACTTAGTCATTTATCTAGGCAGGTTAGTCGGCCATCATTGTGATCGAGCTATCCAGTATAGGCTAAGCAGTAGTTATTTCTGAGTAGATAGTAGTTGCCGAGTTACACAGAAGTCGAGTGAAGTTGATCAGTTCATGTCGAGTGCCAAAGTCTTCATATGCCGAGCAAGACAATTTTGTTATACATGTCAGGAATGGCACAAACTTGAAGGTAAACTATTTTGAGCTGACTTGTTTGGGTATTTAATATTTTCAATGGAGTTAATTACACATTAAATCATTTGATCCAATAAGTGGCATAGAGCTAATCAAAAAATTGGAATGCCCAAGCGGCATAAGTTTTTTGATCTTGACCGTTGATCTAGATCTCATTACCAGATCTGTAAGGTATATAAGATTGCTTCTTACCCTAATTTAAAAAAAAATGTGTGCATACAAAAGGGGTATGAGAAGGGTTATTTTGAGTTAAGAAGCATAGATATAGCAGAGCAACAGAGCAGTAAGTAGCAGAATAAAGTTATATCATATTATTAGATCAGAGAAGGTATTAAAAAGAGGAGATCCATCATCAGCATCTGAGTTCATATCGAAGGATCAAATCTTGAGACATTCTAACAAGTGTATCAGGTGAAATTGCTTAATAGAGTGGTTCCAACAAACCTTTCTAAATCTCTTAGTCGAGTGCTTACTTTATTGTAAGTTTAAATCCTTTTGCAAGGTAGATTGTAATTATCTGAATCTCTTCACCAAGCAGACCTTTAATTAGGTAGACTACAAGTTGTGATCAAAATTTGTAGCCCTAACAAGCACACTTTATTGCTGTAGTAGTGAAGATTTTTGTGGGTGTCATCCCCACCCTAGTTTTACCTCATTGGGTTTCTGGGTTACCAAATTATGTGTCTTGAGTTACTTATTTTATGTTATGGATGCTACTAGTTGATAGATTGATTACATTTATGGTATGTTTTGGATCAGTTTGTTTTAAAGTGTTAAAATGTATAAGATCTGATACAACCCCCCCTCCCCTCTCATTATCTTTCTTTCCCATATTGTATTTCCAAAAATTGGTATCAGAGTGCAGTTCTCCAACAAAAAGGTTTTAATCAGCTTGAGAATTCAGATCTTGAGATGGAGGTTTACAAATTAGGTAAAGTCATTGAGAATCAAAATATTGATATTCAGCTAGCATTACATCAGCTTGAGACAGAAAGATGGGAATTGAAGAAGTCTCTTCTAACAAGGAAAATTTGGCCAAATAAATGAATGACACTCATTATCAGGAAGAAGACACTGCAAGTCTATTTCAGAATGGAAACACTACTGAGAGCAATGCAGCAATTTAAGATCTACTGTAAAGGAACAATACAATGTGTGAAGAAGTTAGAAACCTGAAAAGAGAGCAAGAAATACAAACAGTAAGACTATGTGAAGTAGTGGAACAGAAGAAGAAAGCTGAAGATGACAAAGCTATGGTTGAAGAAGACAAAATAATGATGACTATTAGAATTGATGAAAGGACACATGGTGTACAAATGATGACAAACAATCAGGTTGACATGGCTAATCAACTGCTACTTGTGAATCAGGAGTTCAGTAGGAAAGACATGGAAATTGTGAATCTGAGATCTGAGAACAATCAATTGAAAGATGAATTGAGATATGAGAAAGAACTTAATGAGAGATTGAATAAACCAAATGAAACTTTGAATTATTTTGAAAATCTAATGGAAGCATCAAGAAGACCTAAGGACTCTTCTGGATTAGGTTATACTGAACAACATACATCTTCTGATAAAAGAGAATCATCTAAGATTGGTGAAAGGAGGAATTAAAAGACAAAGACCAACAAGCTTGTATGCTACCACTATGGAAAACAAGAACACACAACAAATATCTGTCAAAGAATGAATGGTAAGTACAATCCTAAAACTAAGTTCAATGGTTATTTCTTTAACTATAAGAAATATGGACATCAGGCACATGAATGTTGGGAAAAGGCAAGCAATGCATCTCCCACACCTAGATTCAATGGGTATTGTTACAACTGTCATAAATTTGGACATAAAGCACAAGATTGCATATCTAATGCTAAACAAAAATGGACATCAAAGACACAAGCAAAATCACCTAGGAAAGGCAACACTTATAATTGGGATTACAGCACTTGGCATAGTTTTCATTACTGTGGTCAGTATGGACATGTTCCAGAAAACTGCATAAAGACACATTTTAGAGGAAAATCTAAGAGTTGGATGAATGGAAGCCTAGTTTGTTATAATTATCTTAAAATTGGTCATAATAGGAGAGATTGCAAAATAAGGGTACCTGCTCCTATCATTGAGTAGATTAGAGCATAGATGAACTAGACATGGATAAGAAAAGAGGAACCAAGCAAAGGTGAATCTACTACAACCGAGGTCACCCAATCCAATGGATTAGGTGATCACACCATCACCAACTAAGAAAATGAGGTATGTGAGGAACTGTATTTATATTTCACATATTTCATCAGTTCCTAACATATAAAAGTGCAAAATTCCATATCTGCATATGCAAAGATGCATCGGGACACATTTTAAGACATGTACTGAGAAAATTCAATATGCACTATAGGTGCCAAGAAATAGTCTTATTGTGAACTAAGACCGAGTTCTCTATTGTATGCCAAGTTGGTATGATGATCGATTAAGTTTTGTGAGTCGGCCAAGGACAGCTATATGGCACTCTCACAGATAGAACATTTAATGCTAACCTAATTTTGACCATTGAAACTTATATAAGGAAAAAACCATTCATTTTCATTTTCACCATATGTTTGAGGATTTTACAGAGCGTTTAAGAATTTGAGAACTTGATTTCAACAAAGATTTTTCAAAGATTTCTACAGCGTGTCGTCGGCAATCTTGAGTAAATAGTGTAAATTTTGATATATGCTAAGGTACTCTGTTTGTCATCTTCAAAACCCTATTTTCAGAAATCATGGCCACAAGTTCTTCCATAGCAGCTAAGATTATGGAGATGGAATTGAGAAAATTTTAATTGGTTAGGAGAGACACCTATGTGCCTCCTAATTTCAAGGCAGATCTTGAAATCACCATCCAAGGTGATCTGAACAGAGCCCTATCATTGATTCCACCCAAGGTATTTATGATTCATGGTGTCAAATCATGTTATATGTGCAAAGTGAGCGAAATTAGAGATCATGAGTTAAGGGAATCTTACAAAAAATTGTGTGTGGACAGAGTCCTAAAAGATGAGTATAAACATCTATCTTAGAGAGGGTTAACTCATGCCCTAGATTTCCTGATGGACTTCAAAATAGAATGGATCAAGATTGTCCTTAGCTGTGTACATGACATGAACATATGGTTGGATAATGGACCAGTTAGGATTACAAAGGAGATCATCCAAAGGGTAATTGGTTATCCAACTATCAACAGAAAGAGAACCATGAGATGTCAGAGTAAGGAAAATATAGAAGAGTACACCGGAGCTGTCCGGAATAAAAGAGGAATGACAATCTCAACAATAAAAGATTTGGAGCTTGATTTTGCAGTTAGGGTTATTGCTCACAAGTTTTATCAGTCAAGCCGACTGGATAGTGTCCCATGTATTGTAGTCGACCAATCTTGGAATATTGTGAAGAAGGACCATATATATGACCTTGCCAAGCTTCAGTTGACATAGCTGGCCAAGAACCTTTCTTCAATCTGAAAGGCAAAGAACTCAATATGTAAGTTTGATTCTTTGCTAGTTTACATATTTTTCTATGTACATAATACATTTCCTACTTTTGGATATATTGTATGGAAGACAGACCAACCAATTACACAGCATATCAATGCATTTATTGACCAATTAGGTGGTAATTTTAATAATATAATGTGAACATACTTTGTGGAATTTAATAAAAAGATGAGACTGAGGAGCAGAGTTCCCAGATCACTAATTGAGAAACACTTTGAGGAGATTTGTTTCCTAGTGGATACATATTTTAGCTATGTGTAGGCAGTAGTGCCAAGGGTATCATGGCTAAGGCCATTACCTTATGAAGTAAATATTGATGAGACATCTACACCTATAACAGCTCTACTGGCAGAGGAGATTGATGGTGCAGCCAGACATATTGGGAACTATGAAGAAGCTAAGTCCAAAATCTCTATGGATTTGAAGGCTGGCACTATGGAGAGGAAAAGGAAAAAGATTGTAAAATACTTGAAGAAAATGGTTGGAATAGAAAGTGATGAAGAAATAGAGGATGCACCTTTGGGTTTATCAACAGGACATGGAGAGGATATGTCTAGTGAAGAAGAGGAGAGTGAACCTGAAGAATAAATCACTCTGAAAGCCAAAGGAAAACAGCCAGTAGTTGCCAAGGAAACTAAACCAAGCCAAGCCAAATCTAAGGCTACCCCTCATATTGTTAATCGGCCTAGGAAAAGGGCATCAACTGACTCATCTCTTTCTGAGACAACTAAGGTATATACAAAGAAGAATGCTGGAGAAAGAAGTTCAGGGAAAAGAAAACAAGTTGAAACAAAGGTTGTGCCAAGTAAACTTGAGAAGAGACCGAGCAGGAAACTAATCTTGGAGAAAGAAGATGATGAGGAGAAGATAGATATAGATGAACCCAGAAACATACCTACATCATTACATAAACCACTAAACAATATTGATGAGGTATGCAAGAACATAAGAAGTGTTGTTGGATTAGCAGGATTTAAATTTATCCAATATGAGAAGCAAAGCATAGTAGACAAGCATAAGATTCAGGATGCACTATTAGATATGATGGGTACATTCAAGATGACACCTAAAGAGATAGGAGACCTTGTCCCCATAGAACTTTATGATATTTTATCACAAAAGTGGCAGTATGCTTTGATGACTGAAAGATAGATAAGGGAAAGGACGTTAGCTAAGGACATTCCTAGATTAACCAAGAAACAGATAGCCAAATTTATTGAACAATATCAAAAGAAGTTTATTCTTAAACAAAGAGCCTATGCAATACCAAAAAACTGATGTTGAAGGTGTAGTACAACATAGCACCAAAATTTGGAAGGAAAATTTTGGGATATTGACCAAGAAGGAAGATAAGAAAGGTGAAGGCACCTCAGAGCCGAAGGAAATGGAAGACCGAATTGCTACTGATCAGACAGAGACTAAGATGGAACTAGAAGAGAAAAAAAATAATGTGCAAACTTTAGATCTCGCAAAAGATAGTCCCATTGACAATACACTTGGAGATAACATCAATTTGGATGTCGAGGATCAGAATGAGCTGGTAGACACAGGTATACAATCGCCTATTTGAACAACTGAGGCTGAGATACAAAAAGAAGGATAAAAGGAGGTAAAAAATAATAACCCACCTATTTTAGAGGTTGTGCAAACATTCTTAGATAGTAGAGATAAGATGGAATAAATTGCAAACAAGCCTACAAAAAAAGAGGCTATACAAGTGTTGGTGGATCTACCACACTTTGTATCATCTACTCCTACTGGACCCAAAATTGGGAGTATACCTGATCAGCAGGTAATCTTGACTCAGTTAAAGACTGCACTTGAAGTTAATACTGACAAAGGAAAGGATATTGAAGAACCTGAGTCAAGTATCAGTTCACCAGAACTCAAGAAGAAGAAGTTAAGCAAGAAGTCACCTAGCTTAAATGTCACATTAAATGAAGTTATTGTGATTCCTAAATGGGATCCAGAGAACTTGTCATATGAGCAAATTTAGACTCTTCAAGACCTATTAAAGAGGAAGAAGAGACAAGAATAAATGAAGAGGGAGAACAAGCTGAAGAAATTCCTCCATGATACAAAGGAATTTTTTTGTTAAATCACTTGACATGGAAGATGAAAATCAGCAAGCACCAATTCTGGAATAGTTAGTTCACATTGTGCAGAAAGTGAATGATGAAAACATGGAGGCCAACAAAAGTTGTTGCAATAGTCTGAGAGAAAATTTGAGAACAAAGTCTTGGAGAAGATATCAGAAGAGAATGCTACCAAACAAATTTGAAGTCAACAACGATCTCATTGAGCATAGATGCTAGTTCTAGCTCCATACATTTTGATAGGTTGACACATGCACAAAGTAGGTTAGTCGAGCTTATGGTTGAAGATGGCCAAATAAGGGCCAAATTGATAACAATTCAGACTAACCTGATACCTCATCTGGAGGTTATTTAGAAGGAACTTATAGCTACATGTGAATTAGTCAAGAGAGATCCTCAACTCTCTATTGCAGATAGTTTGGTAAGTCTAGCAGCCGAGCTAGAAATTAAGTTATAGTTTATGAAGTTTGTAAAGGATAGTTGGGATACAGAATTTGCATTGATTTTACAACTTCATAAGCCATTTTTGGATAAATATAACTTAACCCCTACAGCTATCAGTGAAAAAAACAAGGGGGAAACATATAAGGAAATAGACAAAGATGTGCAGCAACAGGCATAATATTTTTTTTGTATGTACACTATGTAAATATTATATGAAGGCTGAAGTATAACCTTAGGGGGAGTATGTTGTGTACTTAGGAAAATTTTGTGGATATATAGAAATGATAAGTGTTTTTTCCACTAATATCAAAGGGGGAGATTGTTTATCTCTAAGTTTTGTTGGTCGTCACTGTGACCGAGCTATCCAGTATAGGCCGAGTAGTATTTATTGCCAAGCAGATAGTAGTTTCCAAGTTACACAAAAGTTGAGTGAAGTTTATCAGTTCATGCTGAGCGTCAGAGTCTTCATATGCCAAGAAAGATAGTTTTTTTATACATGTCAGGAATGGAACAAACTTGAAGGTAAACTATTTTGAGCTGACTTGTTTGGGTATTTAATATTTTCAATGGAGTTAATTACGCATTAAATCATTTGATCCAATACATGGCATAGAGCCAATCAGAAAATTGGAATGCCCAAGCGACATAAGTTTTTTGATCTTGATCATTGATCTAGATCTCATTGATAGATCCGTAAGGTATATAAGATTGCTTCTTACCCTAATTTCAAAAAAATTGTGTGTGCATACAAGAGGGATATGAGAAAGGTTATTTTGAGTTAAGAAGCATATATCTAGTAGAGCAACAGAGTAGTAAGCAGTAGAATAAATTTATATCAGATTATTAGATCAGAGAAGGTATTGAAAAGAGGAGATTCATCATGAGCATATAAGTGCATATCGAAGGATCAAATCTTGAGACATTCTAACAAGTGTATCAGGTGAAATATATTAATAGAGTGGTTCTAACAAACCTTTATAAATCTCTTAGCCGAGTGCTTACTTTATTGTAAGTTTAAATCCTTTTGCAAGGTATATTGTAATGATCTGTAGCTCTTAACCGAGAAGACCTTTAATCAGGTAGATTACAAGTTGTGATCAAACTTTGTAGCCCTAACAGGCACACTTTATTGCTGTAGTAGTGAAGATATTTGTGGGTCTCATCCCCACCCCAATTTTACCTTATTGGGTTTCTGGGTTACCAAATTTTGTGTCTTGAGTTACTTATTTTATGTTATGAATGCTACTAGTTGATAGATCAATTACATTTATGGTATGGTTGTGGATCAGTTTTTTTTAAAGTGTTAAAAGTTATAAGATCTTATTCACCCCCCCCTCAGTATCTTGCTTTCCCATATTGTATTTCCAACAGCAATAACATTTTCCATCGCCTTTTATTTTGAATTTAGACCATAATCTAGTGATTGTCTCCTCATTTTATTCTTCACTTAGATTATCTAACATGATCCTTCTTCACGGGAAAAAGAACGGATCAAGTAGACAAGATTCTCAATGGAGTTGCTTTGATAACATATAGATATAAATAGAGATTGGAGTTGATCAGCCTTCATCTGTGCATATACAACCTTCACCTAATTATATAAGAGTTGATCAGATAAGGTATATGCATAGGAAGAAAACATGCAAATTTGACCAAGAACTACTGGGAGCTAGACCCAGCAACAAATGGACTTGTGAGGATTTCATAATAGTAAAATTGTTGTCAGGTAAGCTCCTGGTAGTGCTTAGGAAAATATGCATGTTCACCACCTGTTCATATACCTTCTCTAATCAACTCTTATATACAGGTGAAGATTTTATATGATGTATATGTTGTGTGTGTGTGCAGGCATGTGGGTGTGTGTGTGTGCGCACATGTGTGTGTGTGTGTGTGTGGCTTAGCATTGTGGCTTAGGATCAATGATGTAAGCCATGATCAAATTTGGAGGCTAGAAGTGCACCTTGGGGTTCACTTCAAGATCCTAGGTGTAGATGAGATTTTTTAAAGACCTATAAGGTCTAAATGATTGTAAGTTGTCCATTAGAGCCATTTAAAAAAGTCAAATGCACTAAAAGTGCTAAATATGCAAATTTGCCCAAATTGGCAAAATGAGGCCTATGAAGGCTCATATGGGGTTTAAGAAGGGTATAAGGTATTTAATGTTAGGTTAGAATTCTAAAATGCCTTAAAAGAGTTAAATACAATGATAAAGGAACGGAGAGTTGTCAAGTTGACAAATATGTTATCAACTTGACAACAATATACTAAATGTAATAGTCATTAAACTAACTATGAGTGGTTTGGTAGGGAGTTGTAACTGTTAACCAATTAGTAGAAGGGTATTTGGGTAGTGTGAGAATGAATGAGAGTAAGAGAGGAGTCTTATATTTCATCTTTTTACTACTTTTAACATGTCTTTCTTGATCCAACTTAATGATCCAACCTTCAATAAATCTTGGTTTCTAGCCCTCAAGGGCTCAAACATGGAGATTAAACCATATGCCTTACATAAACTTACCAAAGGTTTGAAAGGGCTTATAAATGCTTAGTATGTTTGTTCTAGACCATGGAATGAGATCTCAGGTTAGGAAAGTTACCCAACTCAAAGTCACCATTCAAAATAGTCACTTTCATTTATCCTACAAATCCTCAAAGGGGGTGTTCCCTATGGTTTCACAACCTTCACCAAGTCCCCTACATAGGCCTATGATCATTTTATAAGAAATAATAAGGAACTTGGGTTTCTATGCAACATTGGACTATCATGCATAGGAGATTCACAATTACAATCAACTAGGGCCTTCTTAAATGGCCTCTTTTTTAAGGCTTGATATGATTGATTATTATTATGACCATAAATAATGCAAGAACTAGAGAAAAGGCTATAAATTCAACAAAATTAATATAAACAATAAGCTACTGATCAAATATGTAAATTTTGAAGATAGGCGTGGAAATGAGATTTAGAAAGGAACCTAGGTTTGTAATTTGAGCCCAAAAATGTTTGTCTATGTCAATAGGTACCACTGACCTGGAGGTGTTTGACGTAGATTTCATGAGTAGGTTCCAAATTAGGATGTCCTACAAATCATTCTTCCAAAATTATGGAAAAAAGTGTCAATCACTGGAGTAGATCGATGGTGACCAAGTTTCTTTCCTCTTCAAAGTATGGATTTTTTTGTCATAGTCTTCTCTTCGTGAATTTGCAATCCCTTTTTGATAGATCTAGAATCTGCACATGAGAAATATGTTCCTACTCAACAAACTTATAACCATTAGTGGTTTAGATTTGAGCCCAAAATGGTTGGACATTGGTTACTAGCTCCATAGTCCATGAGGACATTGTCACCTATTGTCACCTATTAGCATGAATTTGGTTTGTATGCCCGTGAGTGTGTTAGGTTTCCAAATTTGGCCATGGAATAAGCATAATCAATCATTTAGCAAGATCACAAGGGAAAACTACCAAAGTGATCCAAAAATGAGTGTCAAATTGTACGAGGATACAATTTTTAACACTATATATAGGCCCCATTGTAGCAAGAGTGTGACCTTGCAATCATACTCTTGGTAAAGCATAAGATAGTATCAAAAGACTTTCACCAAGACATAAAAGAGATAAGATCACACCAATACCCCAGGACATAGAATCTTATTGGTTTGAAATATCAAGATTAAAGGAGCAACATGATTGACATAGGTTTCACAAACATGGAGCATGCAAGAACAAAGAAGAAATATGGGATGTAGGTCTAGTAAGGATTTTTTACTAGGATCCATATAACAAAAACAACGTGACTTCTATGTCTAGAAAGGGTTGTTTAATAGGAGTCATATTAGAGAAAGGAGAGTCAAACATGTATATATAGGTGCATTATGTTGGTTGACTCTTGCAAGAAATTACAAAGTGAAAACTAAAATTGCTAGCTAATGTGAAAATGTGACTACCAAATGGGTGTCACAACGTGCACCAAATACAAATATTATAAAAGGATTCTATTCGGTAATTATTCTAAAAATGCAACTAAATTGTGCACAAAAAAAAAAAAAATTGATATGAGACTCCAAAATTAGTGTTGTGGCACCAAGCACATTGTGGTGTGTGATCAAAATGTACAAAACCAACTTGTGGTGTGTGCACAAATATTAAAATAAAAAAGTGTATGCCCCCATGTTAAAATAGTTTCTTATGTCTTTAGTGTTAGGATAGAATACTAAAAGGCCTTCAAAGATTTAAATACAATGATAAAGGAATGGAGAGTTTTCAAGTTGACAACTATGTTGTCAACTTGACAACAATATACTAAATGTAACAGTCATTAAACTGACTGCAAGTGGTTTGGCAGAGAGTTGTAACTATCAACCGATTAGTAGAAGGGTATTTGGGTAGTGTGAGTATGAATGAGAGTAAGAGAGGAGTTTTAGGGAGTTCGGTAGAGTAATGAAGTTTAAATCAACAAACATTTAATTCCTTGCAAACTGTCTATTCTTTGTCGTAAGGACACAGTCACTGTGTTCATGTTCATAAACTTTTCATTATATTAAATATTGATTGGGAATGGATTGAAATAGTATTGGTTTAAATTTTTATTCATTTCCATGCCAAGGTTGCATTATTTTGTGAATTTTTGAACAAATAAAGTTAAGTTTGTTTTGATTGTTCATAGACAGGGTCTTGGTGTGCAATCAATAATTGCTTTGAAGACACCATGATTGTATAATACTCCCCCACTTACTATGGTTAATTTTACTTGTGGGGAGAGTCTAAAACATGTATGATATGTGTCATATGTGTTTGGTTGCATGGTTATGAAGGGACTGAAGATGAAGATCTCTAATTGAAGAGATATTACTGATTGAGGGTACATGGTGGTTGGACCAGTCAAGTTCTGAGAGTTCCACCAAATGGAGGGCCACTTTTTATGACTTGGTATGTCATGATAGGTTACTTTGATGGTGTAGGATCCACTAGTAGGAGCTAGAAGTGTTTGAAAGGGTATTTTTGACAAATCCTTAGGCTAGTGCACCTATGAATGAGGGTTTGGTGTTTGGGAAGGTAGAACATGGTGGCATCTCCTATAAATGTGAAAATACATTTATTTGGATCATGAATCAACTATTTTTGAAGGTTGGGTGGTTTGGGAATGTGAGTTTTTAAGGGTTGCTTTGTAATATGAGGGCTAATGATGACAAGCAAACTTTTGTACTAGCCCCATTTCAAGATGATGGTGAAGAAAATAAGAAGGAAAGCAATATCATCTTGATGGGTAAGAAAGAGATTGTAAGGATGGAGGAATATAAGAGGAAGGATTTTTCATCCATTTAGGAGGTCGCATAATTTAGAGCATACATTGAGAAGGAGACACAATAAAACAAGTCAGTAATTTGCAAGCCAAGACTAAAAAATAGAAGCCCAGGCATGAATCCATTGTGTGGATACAAAATGGGATACAAAGACATGATGTTGTTTTCATGGGGAAAATTATGTGTCCTTTGATAGTGAGAAAGGAGAAGAGACAACCTATTTTTTGATCGGACATAAGTGTTTGGAGCATCAAATATGAGTCAAATAAGAAAGGTTAAGAGTAGAGTGAGTGGTAGAGAGTGACAAGAACAAAGGGATGGGATCAAATGGGTGTCCAGGAAAAAAATAGGATAGGTGAAGGAAAGAATATGTATGCAGATGTAAAGACCATTTCTACCTTCATTTTTTATCAGAGGAAGCCAAGAAGACAATCCACATGCCTAGTTGAGAAGAAAGAGGCATGTCAATGGGTATTCAATTTAATAGTGCCAAAATTAATATAATGTTTAATAATATCAACCAATGGAAGGGTATACCAGAAAGATACATCATTTGGAGGCTATCAAAAAGAGGTTCCAAACATTTTTTAGTGCAGCATGGTCCTCAAAGGGACTTCAGTTTCCTTCTAGGCTAGGTGTGTGGTGCAGAAGCACGTAGCCATTTTTATACCTCATGATGTAATGATCATATTTTTATGTTTTGGTTTGTGTAAAATAAGGTCCCAAAGACCATTTTTAAGGTATTTTTAATTAATACATGTCATGGAAGGTCATAGTTGGTCCAAAATGTAAAACTACACCAAAATTGTCAATAAGGCTTCCATGGAACTTTATGATGTAACAAGGTTAAATTAGCCTATTTTAGGAATATGTAGGTTATTTTATGTTTTTATAAAAAAAATTTCTAATTATTTTTTCACAAAATGCAAGAATTGAAAAAGTTGCACAATAATTGTTGAGCAACTTTTCAAATTTAAAAAGTTGCTTTAAAAGGGTCATTTAGTAACAAGTTATTTCCAATGGTACCATAATGAAAAATTTAGTTGGAATCCATTGATAGTATTGAAAACATTTTATATTGGCCTCAGGGACTCAAGGCATGGGTGTTCATGCAATATGAAAAAATTTTGATCAATAAAGAAGACTGATTTTCTATATTTTTCAGTAAACTGTCTCTAATTTTTGCTTGGAACATGCACATACTTTGGTATCTGATCACAATCATTATAAATTCACAAAATATAAGGAAACTTCTTTCATTTGGGACTAATTTGGTGATTATTCATGGATATTTGAGGGATAACCAATAAATTTTGTAAAAACTATTTACAAACCCTAATTGACAGGGGTTTTGAGAAAGAAATGCTTGTAACTCCCATTTACACCATGGGAAAATATAAAAATGGGTGGAATAGGAGATTTTAGGGTCCTCTAAAGGATCATGGTAGTCTTAGAGTAGAAGGTGATGTTTGTAGCAAATAATTTGATGCCTAGGTCATATTTGGAGTGGAAAAATGAATGTTTTTCATATATGTGAATGGATCTCTCAATTCTAAACAAAATTTGAGAGGATTAGACTCTAACAGGTTTTGGGTCCTTTAGTTTGGAGTCAAATTATAGGTTTCTATGTCATTGTTTTTCAAGTGTGAAGTATTTATAAGGTATTTTATTTGAGAAATAATCCCAATTCATGAGGCCCTAAAACTATGACAATGTACTTTTTGACAAGTATGTTCCAAAGAAACTTGTGCCAAGTTTTAGAAAAAAATTAAAACTCTGTAAAGTATATCAAAAAGGTCATCTATTTGTGTCTAAGGCTAGGGATTGAGGATTTGTGGCCTAAAAATCAATCAAATAAGCCTAATAGACCCAGTTACACCTAAATGAACAATGGTCATTGGGAGTTGTTCAAACCTATCACAAGTGGTTGGAATGAGTTGTTTTGAGTCCTCTAATGAGTAAATAAAAAAAGTATCTTTTGTCACATTGTGGGGTTCAAAAATTTTGAAATAGACACACCTTGAATATCTTGATCTATAAATATCCTATTGCTTATATTGTCTTATTTATTGATGAAGCTTGTTGGGGTTCCTAAGAAATAATTTCCCAAACTCTTAAACTAGAAAAGCAACTAGCAAGCCTCATGAAATATGTTTTTATCAACACTAGATAATGCCAATAAAGATGCCTATATATATCCTAGAATTATTAAATTATCTACACAATCAACCAAATAATCCAAGTTTAAAAGATCCACCCTAGGCCACATGATGATCTAATTTCTTGTTTTAAAAAATAATTACAAATCAATTGAGAGGAGAAGAAACACATGTTTCCTACTACTACTCCAATTTCAACCAATTCTTACACTAACACATTCAATCATTTTAATTAATGAAATTAATCTAATGGACATAAATTTTATTTGATATCAATAATTACTTTAATATTATTACATTCAAGAGTACCCATTTGTATCATGAATCTCATACACAGTAATCCTTTTAAGTGATTCAATTGAGATTATAATATACTCCATTATAATCTAACATCGTATCCTACCCAATAGAATATTATTAGATTTACATTAAGCACTATACATAGTAGTATTCTTCTAACATTTCCTTTGCATTAAAATCTAAAACTTAAATCTAATCTTATAAACTTACATTCATATTACCCAACTATTCCATTTACATTCTACAGTAATCTCATCATCTATATACCATTATAGTCAACCAACTAGTAATATTGTTAGTTTCATACAACTAAAGTAATACACACATAAAACATCAAACATTGGTTTCTTAGTACCTGATTACTACATGAATTCATTCATGTAATACTCATCTAGGCTCTTAACCATTCACTTGGAATCTAGCAATATGTACATTTAATAAGAATCCATTTTATGACAATTTGAATTCAATTATTAGGATGGAAAAATTGGTTTTAACTATCTCAGTCAGTTTGAGGATAGTTTTAAAAGGTGGTTGGTTTATGTTTGGGTCTAAAAGAGACCTATTTTCATTGTAATTACATAGAGGAATATGGTTTTTTTGAAGTGATAACGAGATAGAAGTTTTGAATCAATAAAATGTTGTTTTTACTGCACTTTCTCTGATTTTCTTCCATAAATAGTCATTGTACATGCATTTTATTTCATCTAAACATGTTTATATTGAAATATTATTGTTTGGATATGTTAAAGTAGTGAAATAACTTCCTTTTTGCATTGGAACCACCTTATTTAGTGTTGGGTTAAGGAAGTTTTCTGCATTGTTGTCCAAATTGTCTAAACCCTCATCTAGGTTAAACTGAGAGAGGAACAATGCAGTTTCTCTTGAGTTAACATTTAATACGTGCTAATAACAATGGGTGATGATAGAGGAAATGTTTTAAAATACCCCTTTTTGGTTTTTTAGGAGTATGCATTGATTTGGCATGTGATTTGAAGTCGAGGAAGTGAGTGAACAATCACAGGAAATAATGTATTCATTGTCATAGTTTGAAAGTTCTGACTTTGTCCATACACCAATCAATGCTTGGGGCCATGGAGGCTTGAGGAGAGGTAATTATGAGTTTATAAAACATGTAGGAGGCTTGGAGAAGGAAGATAATCTAAGACAATATTTTGACAATCAAATTATCAAAGGGTGAAGGTGATTGTCCCAGTGTGATACTGATATAGTAAGTTGATTTTCTTTGTTTCAAAGTTGTGTTTGGTGGAATTAGTGGATAGGAATGTGTGTGGAAATATTATAGAAGGTTTTTTAAGGTTTATTTTGGGTAGGAAACAGAGACAAAATAGTTGGAGAAAAAGAGAATATGTAAATTTTCCCCTTTTCTTATGTAGCAAGTTATATGGCCCTAAATTCAATACAACTCTAAACATGAACCTTGGGACCAATGATGCCAAAAATGACATTAGTCATTGGCACAAATACTAAACCTATGATGCACACCACACAAACCTCTATTAGTTTATTTGGGAAGAAAATATTACCGTAATGTAGAATAGAGAAGCTACTGATATAAGACACAAGGAAGCAATGCAAAACCATAAAGAGAATACCCACTATGAAACACTGATGAAAATATTGTGTATAGAGGATCAAACCTGGAAAGAAGGAATGATTCTTGGGGCTTCTTTGGCCTATTAGGATCAGTGTCTTCCTCATTCTCCTGCTCTTTTTGTTGAACAACAACTTGTAAAGTTGGAAGAATTACTGGCGTAGGGCACATGAAAGTAGGAAAAATTATTGATACAAGACACAAGGAAGAAATGAAAAACCATAAAGAGCATACCCAATATGAAACACTATGATGAAAAGAGTGTGTATAGAGGATCAAACCTGGAAAGAAGGAATGATTTTTCGGGCTTCTTTGGCCTATTAGGGTTAGTGTCTTCCTCATTCTCTTGCTCTCTTTTTTAACAAATTACTTGGGGATTAGAAATTCAGTTTGTGTTCTAGCATTAGTTCTTCCATTTCGGAGATATGGGTTAGGTAATATAAAGGACAAAAAAATATATGCAAAACATAAAATTTCACACTCGATAAATTAGGAGAAGAAAAGAAAATAGTATGAGAATTTACAAAAATATCTCCTAGGTGTTTGTCTCATGAGAGAGGGTTCAAGAGATATTAGAGAGAAATTTGAATAAATAAGGATTTTGAATATGGAAAGTCCAAATAATGAAGAAAGAATACCAATACAAAATATTGTGAGGAAAGAAAAACACCACAAAAGATTGATGAATGTAAAAAAGATTAGGAGTGAGCACATCAATGAGGGTGTTTTTGAGTGCACAATGGTGGGTGCTATAGGAAAAGAGGAAGAGAAAGAAGCTAGAGAAGAAGAATGGAAGACTCTATAAAAACTACATTTGCAGTGTGAAAAAATAAGACAACCCACAACAAGTTTGGAGAAGAGCATTGACAATTATGGAAAATCTGATAAAGTTTTTGTTAGGAGAATATAGTACCATGAAGGCTCCATCCCTACCACAACTCTCAATTTTTTTTCCAATCAGATCAGATCTATTAATAATTTAACAATGAAGTGAGATGAAAGATTCCTTGAATTCCTTAAGGCTCAGGAGAAAGTTCTATACATTCAAGAGGAAAACTTGGAGGAATTAGTTAATAAGAGTATAAAGAAGTTAAGAAGAGAATAAAAAGAGAAATAAAATAAAGCCACGATTAACTTAGGAGAAGAGTTATGCTCACTAACCAATCAAATTTCATTAACAAATAAGAAAATGAAGAGATTCTAGGAGTCACAACCCTCAAACCAAGATTCATCCCCTATGTCATGTAAGATTGGGAGGATTTCAGTTCAAGAATTACCACATAAAGAAGCAATCAAAAAAGAAGATAAAGCAACATATTGTATAGGAACTTTTGGAGAAGAGTAACTCAAGATAAATTTGGCAATAAATAAGGGTAGGGAATAAGTCCTCTATAGTTAGAAGCATAGAGAAGGAGAAGACAAAAAAATTTCCATTCTACAAACCCAAAACATAAAAGGAGAAGATAAAAATGGATTCAATAAAGAAACTACCAATGTTCAGAAACTATATCACATAGGCTACAACACATGGTTTCCTCTTAAAATCATTGTTGGCAAGGAAGGACATAGAATAAGATAAAATCAAACTATTAGACTTTGTTGTCTCCTTAGGTAAGGATGCATTAGATTGGTATAAAATGCATATCTAGAACATGCCAAAGATTGGGAGGAGGTGGAAAAAGACTTCTTAACCAACTTTAACACTTTGGATATCCACAACTGAGAGTGTGAGAAAGATGAGGGAATTTGTTCAAAGGGACAATGAATCAATAAAGACATGATAAAGTGGTAGAGTTACAGTGGTGGATTATGAGAATTTCCATGATGGACACCAACTTGGCATGACACACAAGCCAACAAAGAAAAACATGAAAAGACAAAAAAGGAGAAAAAATGACAGAAAATGGGCAAACTTGCAGTTTTAGGATTTTAAGATTGCATTGCACATGTGGGAAGGACATATATGTTTACAAGAGTAATACAAAGTGAAATAATCTATGTAATTAAAAATAAATGTTCTGATTAGATCTTGAGGGTAAAAATTATAAATTCATGTGTTATTGAACCTTTTGATTTTGATTGTACTATGTATTTCATAAAAGGAAGCACCTTGCAATTGACTAAAATTCTTGATTGCACTTGTGTTTGAAGCTGCAAAGTGTAGTGAAATGTGTAATCAAAACTAAAAGTTCCAATTACACTATGTATGTGTGGAATCGAGTGTAATCAATTTTTTAAGTTCTAATTACACACTGTAAAATAGTGTAATATGAGGTGCTTGGATTAAAAGTCCCAACAATTTGTGTTGAAATTGCATTGAATTCAAAACCATTATAAATGCAAGTGGTATGAAATGTATGGTCGAGGTTAGAAACCTTAGCTACATATTTGACAACCATATTTTCTGTCTAATCAGAGCTAAAACCTCCAATTACATAAAAAGATACATGATTTTAAAGGGGCAAGTGTAATCGGAGTCTAAACCTCCAATTACATAAAAAAGATACATGCTTTTAAAGGGGCAAGTTTAATCGGAGTCTAAACCTCCAATTACAAATTTGAGGTGTATATCTAATGTATTGGGTTTGGATAAACTCAATCTACAACAGAAATGGAAGTTTTGATTCACAATGTGTAGTTGTATTTGCAATATCCATGATAAATGAAATTTATACTTTTGTTTGCAAAGTATGTAGGCCATTTTCTCAGAGTGAGATCTTAAAAGGGATTTTCACTAGTTTCACAAAAACTCAATTCAAAAACCTAAAATGGAGACTAGGGATCTGAAACAATCAAAATGACTCCAAATCTTTGTAGAAATGACATTCATAGCATAAAACATAACAAGCCTTAGATGCCTAAGAACTTAAAAAAGAAATATGAATGAATTAGGGAAAACACACTAAACTTCAAACAAGAACACTAGAAAATAATAAAGAAAGAAAGAATAATAAGCATGAATCTGTGGCTACATGAAGGGATTGAAACCCTAAAAATTTGTGGCCTGTTTAAATGGACTTCAAAAGAGTGACATAGGTTTTTGGATAATTTTAGTTTCCCAGATCAAGGAACAATAATAGAAATATGTATTTTTAGAAACCCATATTTGAGATAAAAGACAAACCCTTTCTGGAAACAGAATATATTTTTAGTGAAATGTTGTTGGTAGGTACATTGGAAAGCACCCAAATTTAAGGAGAAAGAATATACAGTTTCATATTTTGTTTAATTTCTTCAAATTAAATGACTACGGCCATATGAAATAGTTAAAAATCAGAGATAATGAAATAGATTTAACCATGGAGGGATATCAAAATGTTTTCAAAAATTTTTGAGAGCATAAAAAACAATTGGTAATGTTGATGTATACCTACTATGGATCACAACATTCACAACATTTGGGGGTCACAACATTCATGGCTTCATGGATTCACGGCATTAAAGAGCTTTCTTCTTTTGTGAATGGGGTGGGCTTCTACAGAGCTACCTTCTTCTGTGCGATAAAATAAAAATGAATTTGATTTGTCTTATTTTTTTAATGTATTGCCCACAACTATCGCAATTATGATGGTATCAGGCACAATTGCAAAAAAAAACACCAATTTCACAAAATGTGACCATCCATTGGAAATTAACGTCAGAAAAGAGGCCCAAATGTATTAGTGAATGCACAAGTGTGGGAAATTACTAATATAGTGACTATACTAATAACTACAGTCTGTATTAGTACAAATTTGGTAATCGTGTGTGATGAGTGGATCATCACAGTTAAAGAATGTCACTGTCACTCTCAGTGACAAGACATTCATTTCTTGCAAGTTAACATACCATACTTGCCACATGTCTCCATTCTAGAGACTTCTTGCAGAAATTTATTTCTTTCAGGAAACTGGGCCCAAGATAAAACCTCATCCATTGATCTACGATCAATCAATAGTCTTGATTAATATATTTAAACTGTGCAGTTATAAACTAATAGATTTCAGGTACGTGTCGATGGTATCCATACCATGTGTAGTGATGGAGGACAACTTGGCAACCAAGAAGGCAATATTAACTCGATGAGACATTGCAATTATTAGATGTTTATGAATTTCCATTTTGCATTGGCCCACAGTACACACAACATACTTGACTCTTGATATTCGCCAACAAAATACTAATTTTTCTCATTATTTTTTTATAAAATCTACATTGTAGAGTAAAAGACACTAACCAGTCACCACATTTATAAAATTTGTTATGTTGATTTTAGATTTTAGTTTTACTGTAAAGAATAATTGAATACTTTAAACTTTTACAATTCCACAGTCGCACACGTGATACATGCAAAAGTTAAGTTATTACTATAAAATAAATCACACACATACATTAAATATCTGTTTGGTTCATTTTCATATTCACAAATTATAAAATCACATATGTTACACATACATATTTTAAATTTAAATTCATAAAAAATAAACTGAAATGAAGTTGCAAAATTTTAATTAATATTTTCTACAAATTTACAATATTCGCCTTTGGACTTGGAGACTTGAAGTCCCTCAAAAACTTTAAAGACAAAATGAGGGAGGTTGCGAGGTACTGGCCAAAAATAACCCACTAGAATCTAAGGATTTTTCCCTCCTTTTAAGTAGAACTCTTCAGAGATGATAAGCTCTGAGAATTCAAACAACCATCCGTAGTCCACCAATTCATCCAAGAGAAACCGTTTTTGAAGAAGATTCCTACCAATCTACACCCATTTCCTATGGCACGTCAACTGTTCAACAATCTAGTTTAAAAGAAAAGGTTTCTTGGCCACATTTTGGCCTGGCTGGAGAATCTTGGGTAATCACTTGCCCAAGGGATCCCCATCAGGCTATTTCTACAAAAACCAGTAACCTGAACATCGTCACCTAGGAAATCTTGTTTGAATACCTTCCTTAAAAGGAGCATATCCACCTTGTCTCCTTCGAGGTCCAAAAGAGATTCCAAAATATCAGACGTAATGTCTGTGTTAACTTGGTATCTATGAACATTTTCCATAAATTAATGGCCCAACACCATCCTCACAGCCTCGTTTGTAAAGCATCCAACCTCCTTGCAAACTGATTGCAGGGTTTGGTCTGAGACCACCCAAAAAGGCCTTTTGTTCCTCATCAGAGGTGCTTACCAAATGGATAGGAGTGTCCATCTTCAGAAAACCACTACCAAAATATTAGAAATTAGAATGTGATAAAATTATATAGCCTAAAGACCTAAACCAGAGGCAAACTATCAAGAACTTAGTAGAGGCAAACCTAAACCAAAGGAGAATTAAAGAAGAAAGAAGCCTAGATCATCTATAAATATCCCTCAATTCTTTCTCTAACCTTATTAATTCATTTCTCATTCAATTTTGTAAATCTTTCATATTAAATGCATGAGTGTGTGAAAATGGAAATAGCATCATGACAGGTCATAGTACCCAATTTAATGTCAGTGATAAGATATTTATTTTATTAACTAAAACTTTGATACATTATCAACCGTCCACCCAACCTTCTATTACTACCAATTTTTAAGACTTGATACGTGTAATACATTTAAAATGGAAAAATGATGGATATTAGGTATGTGTGGAAAGCAAGAATCGTACAGAGTCATGTAGGAAAGTTTCCAAGTTGGTAACTAATTAAGGCATTAATTTCTCAATGTGATGTTGCATTAATTAGATCAGGGTTATGGTGCAGGTTAGTTTGATACATGTCCTCATTCTGGTGACTTCTTGGAGTACTCCATTTCCTTCAAGAAATTGAGGTCAAAATTAAACTTCATCCATTGATCTAAGATCATCAAACGGTCTCAAATAATACATTTAACGTCATTATAAAATGATGGATACCAATGTGTTGAATCTGCTAACAAGTTCTTAGTTGGCAAAAAATAAAGGTCATATTCGTTGGATGTGATATTGCATTAATTACATCTCTGATAAATTGTCATTTGGTATTGGACCACATGACAAGCCCCATCTTTTGAAAATCACCAATAAAATATTTATTTTTCCCATAATTAACGAAAGATTAGCCAATAAAATAAATAAATTTTTAAATGGACACATAAAATTTTCCAATACAATTATTTTTTTCCCCTTCAAAATAAAATCATTCGCCTCATATATTATAATTTGTTTACTTCAAAAGAAAACAAATCGCCTCATACAATATATATTTTCCCCCACATTAATGTATTATTCACTAGGATTTTATGGATTTTTCATTCGGCATGGAAAAAATCGCCAATACAAACTATTTTATTTTCCTAATTTGGAAAAAAAATTGCCTTCATCAAAAAAAATTCCCCCTAAAATAATGTAGGATTCGCCG
>MU227479.1:2013965-2039941 GCA_018584345.1 Thuja plicata | reverse complement strand
TATATATATATATATATATATGTATGTATGTATGTATATACATGCATCTCTATATATATATACACATATATGTATATATACATGGATATACACATGCACTTACAGATAATTATGTTTTAAACTACATAAGGATTCATTTTTTAAGGAATTTAGTATGATTACTGATCCTTCCCTTACTCAATCAAACTAAGGTCATTCTAGAGATCAAGGCTCATAACTTCTATTTATTTATCAAAACTGGTAAATAGGAAGAAGTAAAGTAACTAGTATCTTTAAATATCTATCATTTAATATTATGATTGATCATGAACTCGTATGTTTATCTTCGGCTCTTAAAAGTGATATTTAAAATAAAATAAAAAATAATCTAGAAAGAAATGAATCAATATACGGATGAAATGGTTAATAAGGAAGCTTGAGGGTTTAAATAGAAAAAATTATCATGTCTATCAAAATTGGATAGTTACTTTATGCTTTTATCTTGTAAAATCAATTTTATTCTATAAGTTTGTGAGCTAATATATCTTATTGATGATAGAGGTGCTTACGTGATTATGGCAGTCTATGATAAAGATGTTATATATGGGAAGATTCGATTGTATTTTTGTGTTCTTGTTGACTATGTTTGTAGGTAAATGCAAATTCTTTCCATCTCATTTGAGGTATTAGTACACAATACCAGAGAAAGAGAATCTCGTATAGAGGAGGTTGCTTTAAAGATGAATAATTGGAAGCTTCATGCATCTATATTAATCACATCCATGGCTAATTGATGTAAATAAGTATTGTAAAGGACAAAGAATATGTCCTGCTTATAACTTTGAAACTTAATGTATCACTGTGACATTCTGTAAAGAGGATGAAAATCTTCATGATATCCCGGTGTATTTAATGGGATTTTGTAATTTGGTATATCTGGACAATATTGTCCCAGGAAATACCAGAGGGTTTTCTTGCCTCCGTTCTTTTCCTCCAGTGCTCGCGCTGAACGGAGGAACAAAATGTTGTATTATTTTCTAACAGTAATAAAATACAAGGCCCGAATCGTTTACCGAGCAAAAAAAAACAATATAAAAATAACTTAAAGTTGTATGCTCATGCTTTATAATAAAATACAAGAAACAAAGTGAAACAATAGTTTCCTTACTATAAGTTGTGACTATTGATATCAAACCATTTTTTTTAAATATTATCCTTTACCTAGAATTTAAGTTCTTATTATATCGTTTGAAAATAAATGTAGGACAATTTTTACTCTTATAAAAATTATTGATTCCATAAATGTGGGGCATCGTGCCCTAAAAAATAGCCTCAAACATAGTGGTATAGAAATAATTCCAAAAAAGGGGTCCTATAACACCAAAAGAATTCAACCAATCATATTTCTGATAATTATTTTGTATAATATATTTACTTAAGAAATAAATATGTTAACTTTAGATAAATTCAAATTATCAAAAAATACCTAGTTTTTATTGGTGCAAAATAATGAATTAATTGTGCATATGTGAATGCAATAGTTATTTGCCTACGACAAATACAATAAATGAGTGTGGATTGATGTATTATAAACTATGTTGTCAAAATTATGTTTTATTTAAATTATTGTATAAAAATGGTACTCTGTCAAATAATGATTTTTTTGTATTAGATATTAAGTGACCAAAAAAAGTATACACTGGAGTTTACTGTGTGTCTGCTTGCAAAGAAAGTTATACCATAATTACATCAAGTATCCAAAATTTCTTTAGATCTAATACACCAAAAAAAAGAGAATTCTAGCAAAAAGGATCTGTAACAACAATCTAGAATAAGCCTATTAGATATAAAGTGACCAAAAAATATATACACTCGAGAGTTTACTGTGTGTCTTCTTGCAGAGCAAGTTATCCCATAGTTACATTAAGTATCCAAAATTACTTTAGATCTAATAAGAAAACATGGATAAGAGAATACTAACATGATCCGTAATAGAAAAAAGGATCTGTAATAGTAATCTAGAATAAGCCTATTAGATATAAAGTGACCAAAAATATATATAAACTTGAGAGTTTACTGTGTGTCTTCTTGCAAATAAATTTATACCATAGTTATATCAAAAATTTGAAATTACTTTATATCTAATAAAAAAAGGATAAGAGAATGCTATCAAAAAGGATCTGTAACAATAACCTAGAATAAGACTAATATAAACCATCTTTGTATCTATCATCTCCTCTTCTCTCGATCCAAGCGATCCAACCAACTCTTCCTTCCATCCACCTAAGGATACAATCATCTCTGATTCTTTGTACATAGGGATGCACAAGTGGTCTACGGCACAGTATTGTTGTTGCTACATGAATGGGAGGAGGGGTGTTGTTGTAGCTGGAATAGTAAGATGAGTGACTGTAGGCGGGATGACCACTAGAGGATCCATAGAAATAGGAGGAACAACCGAGGGAGGGGTAGCTGATACCTATGGTGGATGATCATTGTTCCTTTTGTTTTGTTCTCCCATAAAATTTTGGATTGCAATCTCAAACTGAAACTTTTGTGGATTCATGCCTCTGGTCCACATATTACCATTAGACATTTATTCTCGGATGGTGATGGTGACCTGAAAAGAAATGTCAAAGTATGTGATTCTCCTCAAATACTCAGTAAGGGATCTAGAAACATCATTAAATATATTGTTATTCCTAATTTTCCATATAGACCATAGGATATCAACTCATAAAATAGAAAAGAAGGTATTGAATTCTCTTTTTAGGCCCAAAATATTACCAACAACAACTTCAGATAAAGAGAAATTATTATGCACAGATAAGCCAAACATTCCCCATATCTCCTTTGCAATGAGATAGTTGAAGAAAAGATGCATTAAAGTATCAGGAATTCTGCAAAGTGGACAAATATTGAGTTCACCATTAAGCTACTTGATAGGTAACCCTAGTCCATCCAACATCATGAAGATAAAATCCCACTCAATTCTATCATAAGCCTTCCCATAATCAATTAACATCATGCAAGCCTATTGTGAGATTCATTTGGCCAACTCATGGACTATTCAATTGATGTATATATATTCATACAATTTATATTTTTGTTTATTTTAAGCCATGTTTGATTATATTTATTTGAAATTGATACATTTATGATTTATCCAATTGTTTTCAAACATTAAATAATGCTTGTCTTTGTTTATAGGTAGAAGATGTTGATGAAGCACATACCAATACCCATGGTCCAACTAAGATTTGTACGGGATGATCCAAACCATCCTTTAAATTTAATCATACCAGGATGAGAAGAGAAACATTAAAGAGAATTTAACCAGCTAATAAATTTGAAGAGTTGATGAGATACACATACACTGATGACATGCCACATAGCCTTAATGATGATAATCGTGATAGTGAAAATGTAGTGCATGAAGAAGGATTGAATGAAATGCTCACATGTTTCTTTGGGGATGGAAACAATTATGACAATAATGATCATATGGTTGATAGTAACGATGATAGCAGGGGTAATAATCACCAACCTAATGTTGATGATAACAACCTCAAAGACTCCGTCAACCAAGCAGCAAAGACAGTTGTGTTCAAATCCGGTGGAAGTAGAAGCTCAAAATTGGCATGCACATTAATATTATTAGAAGTCAAGTCACTATTTGGTTGGTCAGATAAAGGATTCACTACCCTACTGAAGTGAGTTGAAATCAAATTCATACTTTGCATTGTAATTTGGTGTACATAATTTGTTAACATTCATCATTAACTTTTTTTATAATTATTTAAGGGGATTTTTAAACCATATATTGTATATAAATAGTCCTAGTATAGATTGACATATCAATCATGTTCATCATAAGTCAAACATTCAATTGATTTAATCTCTGGAAATCTTACAGGGCACTAAAAACTAAAATATTTGTTGAAGAGAATGTGTTGTCATCAACTTGCAAAGAGGCGCATCTATTGTTGGTTGAGTTGGGGATTGAATATAAGAAAATTCATTCATGTATAAATATTTTCATTTTATACAGAGGTGGTAATCAAAACAAAGTAGAATGCCATGTTTGCAAAGAGAAGAGATATCGTATAGATGTACAAGGTCCTATAGTTCCAAAGAAGGTTTTACGTCACATGCCCATTATACCTAGACTTCAATGAATGTTGCATTGCAAGTCACTTGCACTATTGATGGACTGACATGCAAAGAACATGAATAAAGATGGATTCATGCAAATTTTGGATGACTCAAAATCAATGAAACATAGAGGAAAAATGGATAAGAAAATTTAAAGATGAACCCTGTAGTATGAGGTTTCATCTTGCAATTGGTGGAGTGTGCCCATTCTCTTTGTTAAGCTCAAATTATAATGTTTAGCCAGTGGGATTGATAGTATACAATATTCCCCCATGGATGTTTCTAGAAGAAGATGAAGTCATGGAAATATTATTTTACAAGAGATCAAAACCTAGTTCTAACAATTCAATTACACTATAATTTTTTCTAAGAATTTATAGTTCTTTAAGAAATTTGCAGAGAAGGCAGGTGCTAAACTTACAAGAAAAACCTAGTTCTAACAATTCAATTACACTACAATTTTTTATATAATTCACACTTCTTTAAAAAATTTGCAGAGAAGGAAATGTGCTAAACTTACAAGATAAACCCAGTTCTAACAATTCAATTACAGTACAATTTCTTCTAAGAATTCACACTTCTTTAATAAATTTGCAAAGAAGGCAAGGTGCTAAACTTACAAGAAAACCCTAGT
This sequence comes from Thuja plicata, assembly GCA_018584345.1. Classification (NCBI taxonomy): domain Eukaryota; kingdom Viridiplantae; phylum Streptophyta; class Pinopsida; order Cupressales; family Cupressaceae; genus Thuja; species Thuja plicata. The sequence goes on along the minus strand of MU227479.1, from coordinate 2,035,173 downwards.
TCTAACAATTCAATTACACTACAATTTCTTCTAAGAATTCACACTTCTTTAATAAATTTGCAGAGAAGGGAAAGTGCTAAACCAAGGGTTAACTTACTATTTTTTGATTTGTTGGGTTAGACCTGTGTGCTAGATGCTAAAAATGGCTACTTGAACTCGCATAATTATTTCTCTATTTTGTAAGTCTTCTCGGCTTTATGAAATGAAGATAAAGTATGATTTATGTTGCACCATCAAATCGACATGCATGAGTAATTAAAGTTCGAACAGGAAACAACTCAAGTTTAATTCACATTCGTCGATACAAATAAATCAAAGGTAATTGGAAAGATTCAAAATCATTCCCCCAAGCTCAATAGATATTTCTCACTTTGTTCTTTTATTGACACATTGAACTAAAACAATACCAGCTAACTAGTCATCCACCTTTCATCTAACTTTTCATCCATATCACCGCTCGATGATGCGATGAAGGAGAAATGAACTCCCAACGTGTCACCACTTTCCATGTCACAACGAACTCCTAAGCACAAAGAAATCTCTCGGTATTGCGTTGATACTAAAGGAATCTCTCAATGCGCCACCACATGCCAACTTGGATGACATGATATAGCTTGGTAGAGCAAGAAGACAGGAGAAACATTACACCTCTTAACCAACAAATTATGCATGTGCATTTATAAATGGGTTAATTTGTCATGCGGGGGGAAACACTTAGGCACAAGGACATAGGAAATGCATGGCCGCAAAATATAACAAATAAAATAATTGAGCATAATAGGGGCAACCAACAGACGATATAAACTTTAACAAAGCGGGTCAGTCAACCAACAAATATTAACCCTTGAAACATAACACTTCACAAGCTTCTACTGGGTAAACAAGTTAACACACACTAATACATTTGAGCCTATTTTTAGACCAACATTTACGACCAAGCTTTAAAACGGTTTTTCTTGGTCGGTTGATAGAAGGAAAATTTTGATTTTTTTAATCCATTCCCATGTTGGTCGTAATTATGAAAACCATGACATGTCAGAATTACGACCAACATGGGCATATAACTTTAAAAAAAGGGAGTTTTCATTATGTTTCATTTTGTTATTGCGTAGAGCTAGCTGAAGGAGGCCGGAAGGACTAGGGAATCTCGATCTCGACATGCAATTTGATTTTGTAAATACACTTAGATCATGGAGAAATTATTTTGATGGTCTCCTTGACTTGAGCAAACAATTTGTTGTGTTTTGTTTGGCTGATTATTAATTCATTTATTTGTTTGTTTAGGGTTTGGGTAAATTGGGAGATTGGTAGCTCTGCAGCATGATAATATCAAGCTCATTGCAGTGAATGATGAGTGCCCCTACTGTGGGATTGAAGAAGCCTCATCTCTTTAGGTGAGATCCATAAATACAAGAAGAGAAGAGCTCCTCAGAGTTCCAGAGGCTCATGAGAGAGATTGCACAGGATATTTTCGGCATTGCAGGAGGTTTTAGAGACATATCTGGTAAGGATTTTTTAAGATACTAATTATTTTTTATTTTCCCCTTCCTACCAAGGTTGGCTTCTAATCTTGGTTTCCCTATTGTGGATAATGGAAGGTGAATTTAACAATATCTGGGTTGGAGGAATTATAATAGCTTGGGATTCAAAGCTATATTATGATGAGCAACTACCCACATTGGTGCAAATTATTCCTTGATTAACTTTGACTTGCGACTACCAACACAAGCTACATCAATTTATATTGGCAGTCATTGTAAAAGTGATCTTCTATCACTGCTGCACAATTTGCTCCAGGTACACATTGACTACTTTATTCTCTATCTTTGATTAAAGTTTTTAATTACCTAAAAATTTTATAATCAAATATAATTGTGACAAAATGAAAAACATGAGGCATATAACTTCTTTCTGGTTATTTATTTGTGCATTTAATTTGAAAGTTGAAACTTAGCATAGACAACAGTAAGACTGATAAACAAGCGTAAAAGTGGTATGATATTTTACAGTAATCAGCATAAAAAGTTGTTAAATTTGAGGGTGATTGTTGTTAGTGTTGTTAATTCCACTTAGTGTTGTTTATGCCACCATTTTCCCTGTCTATGGAAAGCATGCAAAATAATGAAACATAGAAATGAAACTTAACTTTTTCACATAATGTCTGGAATACTCTTCTTTGTAAATGTTTTTGTTGATACATACTCAGGGTCTAGATATCCATATGTTCTTTTAATATCTGATACTTGTCCATTTTCCTCCTTTGAAAGCCCAAAATCTGCAACCTGATTGGAAAAAGTAGAGAGGTCTCAGATTCCTCAAAGTTGCAGGAATCATGGTTGTAAATAACAAGATTAGATTCATTGATTAGATACACAAAATTCTATCAATAAAAGCATGATTTGAGAACAAATAGCAATAATCTTGTGGTTCTAAATGTAAATCCAAACCATTAACAATTATCTTTGGATATAAAAATAGATTAACTTGAGCCAACGGTCAATCAATACACCACTATATACTAAGACCTCCAATGTAAATCACAATAAGATAGAACATATGCCACTTGTCAAAGGCTCCAATTTTGGCATAGGCTGTCATGGAGAGTTGAATCTGTCAGAACTCAGAATGCTTGTTCTTGTTGGCTATCATATTTGTAGAAAATAACATAAGAATAATCAAATTCTCCAAGCCGACATAGGTAAAAGTTGACAAATGTGAAACCTGGGTTTGTCTACAAATGTGAACCCTGCATTAATAGAGATTGATCGATATGCCCGAGCCCACTTCATTCCAAAAAAGTCTAAACAAGTTTGGCAAAAGAAGAATCAAGGTCTACATTCAGATCCACTAATGTCTTCGATTACTCTTTCGAAAAAGCTGCTGCAGATTCCTATTGGTACCTTACGACATTTGGCACTAATAGGTAAGCTATCATCTAACTCTCTACCATTTTTAGTTATTAAGGAATGGGCTAGGAGCACACTTCCAGGGATAAAAGACATTTTTTGTATTGATTCTGTCAGTCAATTTTTGTTGTTATCTTTCATTCCAAAAGTGACAGGGATCAGGTTAACAAACACAAGCATTGGTTTTGTAAGGGGTTGGGTCTCTTCACAATGCCATGGGTTCCCAATTTCAAACCAGAGCCCAACGTTGCTCATTTTTTCCCATATTGGATCTCTTTACCTCTTCTGCCATTAGAATACAGAGAGCCAGAGATATTAGAATGTATTGCGAATAGTGTGGGAATCTTTATTTTTCATGACTTTATCCCTTTACAGGACCCTCATCGTGATATAAGAATCTACATTTTAATGGATACCCAAAAATTCTTTAAATAGAAGATATCAATTAATTCTAAATGGGGAGAGTGGGTTCAGAATATTGGGATAAATTATCTAGTCACAGTCCAACAATATCAGCATAGACTTGGTCACTTAAACACTGAATGTCAGATGGGGCAAATAAATAACATCAATGTTTGTGTAGATCATAACTTTGACCCACTATCATGTGCACAACATACTAAAATGGCAAATTTCAGGGAACAAGTCAATAAGCAAAAGCATAGTGAGATCAATACAAATTTAGATACACAAACTGTATGTGTGGGGCAGAATATGCAAGCAAAAATTTTGGTAATGATCCGCTATATGTTTTATTGTTTGAGTTATCTAAATTGGGAACATTAGTATAAATATAGAACTATGGGGATGTTGGATTCCAATCCTCTTTTGCTCCCGTCTATAGTACATGTTGATGATGTTATGCAACAATTAACATTTTGTGACTCCCCACTCTCCCTAATTCTTCATAATGGGATACAAGTAGTGGGCCAAGATAAAAGCTCACTTGACGGCATGACAATAGAAAAGGGATCTGAGATCACCAGAAATATAGCAGATGGAAAAGTAACATCATCAGAATACAGTAAAGAGGAATTTATTGACAAATCAGATCAAATGGGATTACCACTATATGTGGAAAATGACAACTCTATTACTAGTAATCAATGGCTTCAAGATCACCCAACACATATTAATTTTCCCCTCACACACAAGGGGCGAGAATACAGTGATAAGGCATCCCTAGACATGGCAGAGATTCAATCACTTTCAGAACATCCAAGCTCTCTCTGCCCAATAAATAACCAATGTCTGGATGTTAGCTCTCTCTTCCCAATAAATAACCAATGTCTGGATGTTGACTGCTATCCAAAAGCTACAGTACCAGTTCAAGATCTGGTCTTGGTTCCTTCATTGGAAGAGGCAGCATATACGCATTCAATGACTACAACTACTGAAATACCTGACAATCTCACAGGTCCTATCACACAATGCGACATCCTCTCAATAGAACAATCCCCATCAAAATGTGCCCAGGTTTCAAAGACACCAAAGTCAAGAGGACGTAAACAAAAATCCTTCAAAATTAAGGAAGAAATAGTAGCTGGTATCCAATCCACATTGGATGACACTTTTGTTTCCATCAAGAGATGAACAAGGAGGATGAGAGGTTCTCCTTGTCCACAATGAAAATCACATCATGGAATGTTAGAGGCATTAATGCCTCTAACAAAAGAAATAGAATCAAACAACAGATTGATTCTATACATGCTAATATAGTTCTTCAGCAGGAAACAAAGTTGTCCAATGAAAATTTTGCTAAAACAGTTGGGAAATGGTCAGCATGGTCATCCATTCATCAACAAGGAGTAGGAGCCTCTGGTGGCCTAGCTATCTTATGGAATCCCAAGAATGTCAATGTTAAAAAGATTGGGCAGGACAATTACTGGCAAATGGTAGAAGTCACAAGTTTTGACTTCTCATTAACTTTGTTTAACATCTATGGGCCTACATCTACTCAAGATAAGAAAAAGATATGGGATCGCTTAATGTATCATATTCAGAATCTCACAAATCAAAATGTAATACTAGGGGGTGACTTCAACGCTATATTGGGCATGTCAGAAAAAATAGGGTGTATTTGTCCACCTCAAAGAACCATACAGGACTTATCTTCTTTGCTAACAGATAACAATCTGATGGATGTGGTCCCATCTGCCGGTACATTTACCTAGACAAACAAGAGAGAAAATTTTGCATAAATTGCTAGCCGATTGGATAGATTTTTAGTATCACAAGAATGGAAGCTCATAAATGTCCATTTCCAATCGGACATCCTCCCACTTCCAGGATCATATCATTTTCCTATAATGCTGGTCATAGACAATGCAAGACCTTCGTATGGCCACAAACCATCATTTAAGTTTGAAAAAATGTGGCTTAGGCACCCACATTTTCTACCTCTGATTAAACAATGGTGGGTTAGCTCACCATATGTGGTGGGAACCAAAATGCACTAGCTGGCTATGAAGTTGAAATATGTAAAAAGCTACATCAAAAAATGGAATGAAGTAGTGTTTAAAAACATTTTCCAGCAAAAAGATGTGGTCAAGAAACAACTTTCACAATTACATGAGCATACCATACACCATGGTATGGACAACTACACATACACCAAACATAAACTTTTACAAGAGGAATGGGAAGAGTTGTGCTCACAGGAAGAAGAATATTGGAGGCAAAAATCATGCAAACTGTGGCTCAGAGAAGGAGACAAGAATACTAAATTTTTCCATGCCTCAACTAAACAAAAAAAGGCAAATAGCACAATCTTCTCCATTACTAAACTGTCTTCGAGGAAGGCATTAACAAATGCCCAAGATATCCAACATGAAGGAGTAAGGTTCTTTCAAAATCTACTTTCTCCTGTTCAAGCCATTTCTCCACCCCAAGATCAAATTGACGAAATTCTTGTTGCTATTCCATGCAAAGTTACACCAAGATAATCTCAAACTAATGGCTCCTTTCACTATTCAAGAAATCAGACAAGTAGTGTTCTCACTCCCACCAGATAAAGCTTCGGGGCCGGATGGCTATACTCCACTCTTCTTCCAATCATGCTGGGAGGTTGTTGGATGGAGTTGTTGGAAGTTGTGGAAGAATCAAGGAAAAGTAAGTCAATGTTAAAATATTTCAATACAACCAACATTGCTATCATACCCAAAATGAAAGATCCAAAGTCGTTTGCAGATTTCTAGCCTATATCACTTTGCAACATAGTATATAAAATCATCACCAAAGCCATTTATATGAGGTTATATAATCTCATTCCTTTAATTATCTCCCAAGAATAGGGAGGCTTTGTCCAAGGTAGAGAAACCATGGAAGGAGCACTAGTTGCTCATGAAGCACTCCACTCTATTCAAGAGGACCAAACACCAAATTTTCTCATCAAGTTGGATATGATGAAAGCATATGACAGGGTCAATTGGGATTTCCTTTTCCAAGTCCTCCTCAAATTTGGATTCTCACAACAGTGGTGCAAATGGATTAGGGCATGTATCTCAAGGGCTTGGTTCTCGGTGATCATAAATGGGAATCCGGCTGGGTTCTTTTCCTCTACTCAGGGAATCAGACAAGGAGATCCAATATCTCCCATCCTTTTCATTTTAATGGCAAAAGCATTAAGTACAATAATCAAGAAACAACACACAATGGGACTATGGAGTGGAGTAAAAATTGGGGGCACAGATATTTCAGTCACCCATTCCCTATTTGCAGATGACACATTACTCTTTGGAAAATCAGAGGTTAAGGAAGCAAAAAGAATAAAGAATGTCCTAGATCTCTATGCAGCAGTATCTAGACAAAAAATTAATGCACATAAGTCACAAATATACCTTTTCAACACTACCCAAGTCATCTCGGCCAAAATCATTCAAGTACTAGATTTTGCAGTAGACATCCTACCCTCAACCTATCTTGGGATTCCCCTATTTGTAGGAACAAACAAAACAACATACTGGTCATCTGTTATCGAAAGAATTAAGGCCAAAATGTCAGCATGGAAAGCTAGATGGATTTCCTTATCAGACGGAATATTAATTGTCAAATTTGTACTCTCAGCAATCCCAAATTATTATTTAGCTGTCTTAAAAGCCCCATCATCAGTAATTTAGCAAATTCAAAAACTGATCAAAGGATTCCTTTGGACAACAAACATGAATGGGGAGAAAAAAATGCCTCTAGTCTCACTCAAACATATGGAAAAAGGCTTAAAATATGGAGGGGCAGGAGATCATGATTTAAATATTCATAATAAAGCATTTGGAGGGAAGTTAGTTTGGCATATGTTCACAAAACCCAATAATAAATGGTGTCAGATCATGTAGAAAAAATATCTGGACACTGATAATCCAATCCGAATCCTTACCATTTTAGATCCACCCAAAGGATCTATGATTTGGAACTTCATGATATATACAAGACAAACAATATTTCATTATGTCACATGGGAAGTCAACAATGGGGCAAGTGTCAAATTCTGGAGGGACTCTTGGAATGGTCTTCCTATTCTCTTAACACCAACTATTCCTCAAGAAATTATTAATGCAACAGAAAATGAATGGGGGAAATACATTATAGACTATGTACTAGCTACTAACTTGTACTCAGGAAAAAGTACAATGGAAAGATCCAGAAGAACTACATCTCACAAGACAAAACATTGAACTACTTTGCAAAATTCTCACCAAAAGACAAGTATATTGCTCAGAGAAAGAAGATAAACTATTATGGGCTCCAGCAAAGGATGGTAAATATTTTGTTAGAGAAGGCTATAAAATTTTGCAACAAGTGGAATCGCAAAGCATCCCATCGCGAGTATACCAATTTTGCTGGAATCAAGTCACTTTGCCTAAAGCAGGATGCTTCTCATGGCTTGCACTGAACAAAAGGATACTCACAAGTGATAGATTAGATAAATTCCACATTACTCAAGCATTTCAATGCCATTTATGCAAAGATACAACTAAGACAGGGGATCACTTGCTATTACAATGCACTTTTGCACAAAAGTGTTGGTTATTTGTCCTTAACAAACTTGGTTATCACATACCACTCCCCAATAAACTATGGGATCCTTTTGAATCTTGGCCAGAACTACACAAAAATTCACTTTTCACAAACATTTGGACATGTTCCCCTTCTCTAATAATATGGTCAATATGGTGGGAATGCAATAAAAGGATATTTAGGAATGAAACTTCAAGCCTGGAATCAATTCTGGTAATAATAGAGAAGTCAATATCTGAGGTTGTTAATGCGAGCTTATACAGATGTGGGTATAATCCCACTTTGACAACATGGGATACCTTAATTCTAAAAAATTGGGATACAATCAGTATCCCCATGGGTTGGGAAAATTTAAAAAAGAATTTTGGTCAGGTAGATCGATCAAAAGTTTGATGGCAACCCCCTTTGTCCCACAACATGAAATTGAATTTTGATGGTGCTTCTCGAGGAAATCCAAGAAATTCAGGTGCAGGGGCATGTATCAGAGATTTCAAGGGAAATCTCATAGCATGTATTGCTTCCCAATTACCAGTCGATACAAACAACTATGCAGAAGCTCACGCAATGTTGGCAGGTCTTATATTGGCAAAACAGTGTGGGATAAAGAATTTACATGTAGAAGGAGATTCACAGCTGATAATTAATGCATGTGTTAAAAGGGAATAAATAAATTGGAAATTAGAATATATTTTAACACAAATCTGGCGCATGCTAGACAGTTTTCCTAATATAACAATCTCACACATATTGAGGGAAGGGAACAAAGTAGTGGATTTACTTTCAAATATGGGTTGTGATGGTATACAAATATCAGCAACATTGCAGAAAACTGGCCTGAATTGTCAAAGATGGTGAACACAGACAAAACATTTATTTAATCATTTGTCTTTTCATTTGGGACTGCTGAATATCTCAATAAAAAGAGAGGTTGGTGGGAGACTTCAAACAAAGAGTAAACACAGGGAACACATGCGAAGATAGGAATTAAACATGAAATACAAATCTATACCCTTCAGTAATATGCATGTGGAAAGAGGAAAAGTATTGGAGAACACAAATTATGACACAAACATGACATCGGGATATAGAGATCAAGTGGTATGAATTAAAATTAGAAGCCGATCCACTAAAGTACACCATATTAATGATTAAACAGAGAGGAGATCGCAACATCAAAGTCCCAACGTGTTTAAAGGGACGCATGGTTTATTGATAGGAATAGTGATGATATTTCACACGTATTTGGGGGTATGCATATCATATGTTGGGACAGCATATCTTAAAACTCCTAAATGAACATAATGCAGACTCTAAAATTCAAGGTGAGGAATGCAGAGAAAATTAATACATTATGAAACAGTCAAGTCAAGGTCTTGAAGATATTAATAGGCATCCCCGAAATCAATTAACATTAATGATTAAACAACAAGGTGGGCAATTTCCAAACCTTTCACATGGTTGAAGTATGCATGGTTAATTCATATTAACAGGAAATTTATTAAGGCTCACATGTACTGCTAATACATACATTCTCTTGTTCTTGAAAACACTAGTAAATCACCCATTAGTTTCAGAACGCAGCAAATATTGAGGTGTTATGGCGCTACAAAGTTTGGAGTGTGTAGTATGTGGCCAATGCGGGAGTCTTCATGCAAAGCTATTGCCCAAGAACTACAGAATTTCCATTCCTTCCCCAGATGAAGAACAAGCTCTCCCAGCCCATATTGTAGATGAAATGCTTGACGGTATGTTTATTTCGCGCTCTGCAACCATTAGGGAGGCAATTTATAAAAATTTTATTGGCCATGAAAATATGGAACCGCAGACTAAGCAATTACTATACCCGTCACAACTAGTTTCCATTTTATTTTCAAATACCATGGACCTAATGTAATCAGCTGATATACTAGAATAATTAGCCAAAAATGTTGTTGTCCCCAAATATTGGGATGAAAATAAATTACAGAGAGCCATGCAAAAGTACAATTTATGGAATGGGCAAGCTCTAATAGGAGGTTTATTCACAAGTCACTCACTATTATCTAATCATGCCGCGATGGTTACATATGATACAATAAAAAGGTCGTTGGAAGAATTGAGCAGCTACCAAATTAAGGATGCATTGCAAGTAGTGGGCTGCACATTGGGTATGGCTTGGGAAGAACAGATTTGCAAGAAAGTGGAAGCGCTACTTCTTTTGCTCGATAGAACCAACTTCGTACAGGTTCCAGTTGACCGCTCAACATTATCTTCACCAAACTTGGGGTGCGAAAGACATTGGCCCCAACCCACGGATGAACAGCCACAAGAATTATGGCCAGAACACACTCAAGCTTTAGAATGGTCTGGTTTCCAAGATCAGAATATGGATGGATGGGATGGCCCTCAGCCTCATAGTCAAGCTTTGGGTTGGGATTGTCCGCAAATTCACAATGAAGATGGTTGGGGATGGTCACTGAGCACTCAACCAGAACTTTCTCCCTGTGATTTCGACCCTATGGAGGAGTAATTAAAGGGATTGCATCATTTTTGGCTTGTTTTTTGGCTCAAATTTTGTATGTAATTGTAGAAGCATCTACAAACCATAAATTTTTTGGTAACCCTGCGACTGCTAATGGCTCCTCTGCAACTAGGGTTCCACTAGTACGATGATGCTTGAAATTCACATTTGTATAATGGATTTTGGTGGGATTTTTTTCATCGGTTTTTTTGCAATGTACTAAGGTGGCATGTGGACTAAATAATCAACTTGCAAAATTTAAAGTTCTCAGCCTGATTAGAGATAGTTAAAGAATGCGAATGTTAGATGTATTTTGAGGGTATAGCTTTGGAATATCCACAATGTAAATGTGAAGTTGTTTAAAGCTGTTGAGCAAGTCTAGTGGATTTGAGGTAGGGGATAATTGATTAAAATAATTATTGTAATAGTTAGGTTTCTTAGCACATTATAATATTGTATTGAGTGATGAAGTCGGGTTTTCTTACTGGTTCTTTCCCGACTGAGCTCTTGAACTAGTTCCTTATTATTATATAAATATATTAGTGGTATACCCACTTTTTCTTTAAAAAAAAAAAAAGTTGACAAAATACATAATCTCCCAACTGAATATGCAAAGTGGAGATAACTAAGATAACTAGATCAATTTTTTACTCCATTACTTTGTTGATTTAAGGTTAAGTTCCCTCATTTATTTATGTTGTACAAGAAAATAGAAAATGATACAATTGTATCAAAACAAAAAATTGAACAAAGATAAAAAATATTTATATAGAAAAGAGACAGTGTTGGAACAAGTTGTGAGACAAGTCTGGGCACTTTGATGAAGCCTAGAGAAGGATGAAGGTTAGGGAACCTTGTAGTTTGGAAGCAAAGTTGAGTAGGGCCATTTGAATATTTTTTGTGTTTGTGTCATTGAAAGATACCTCCGCATCAACCTGCCTCACTCCCATCAACTAACTCAAATGACCAACCACCCTCCATAACCAACATTGGTCAATTTTGGACAATTAAGTATGGTTTTCAACTTGACAAATTTTAGTTATAAAGTGGACAACGGTAATTCTATTACATCATATATTTGATTACTTCCCTTATTAAATTAAAAATAAGACCTTATGGATCATTAAAAGACTCCCTAAAACACCTAACCTATACTTTGAAGCCCTCACATGGCCATTAGGCCTAAGTTGCTCAATGTGACAACATTTTATCAAAATAATTACAATGACCCAAAAATGATTGCAAATGACTTTGTAAACATTAATTACATTATGAAATGGTCATGTAGATCTTATTAGACTTCATGTCTCCATGTAGACCTTATTAGACCTTATTAATATCAGTATTGTTTACATCGATTCTCTTCCCCCATTTTGGATCATTACAAATGTATATAAACTTTGTCCCAATAGTTTGGGCCGATACAAATCCTTATTGTTGGTGTGATCTATTTTAGTAAATTTGATTCAATTTTTGGTTTTCATTTATGGAAACACATCTGGGTTTAAGATCGATTACTTTGAAGTTAAGTTTTGCTGATTCAGAAATTGACTAAGTATAGTAGCAGTGATACAGAAGTATTTTGGATGTCGAAGACAAAAATTGATGAATTAGGGAAAGTGACCTTAGAGGAAGACAGTATAGACTATGTATGACCTCCACCTAAGATCAATTTGGATTTTGTTAAGTTTACGATGAGTTATAAGGATTTGAAGACAGAGAAACTGCAGAAGAATAGTGATACAGAGCAGTTGGACTGTAGCAAAGACTGAGGGAGTATGACTTGGACTCTAGGAAATCAAAGTTGTATTTTGGTTGATTATAGTCTATACTTTGACTATGCAAGAGTGCTAACTATGCATTTAATTTTTATTATATTAAATGCATTTTCAATTGAAGGTCGACTTAGTATTAATTGTAATAATCATATAGAGAGTCGACTTTGTAAAGTTATGAGATATATATGTAAGATCTTTTTGGTAAAGATCAAGTATGTATGAAAGTGTATGTAATAGTTATCTGTGAGGGAAGACATGTGAATGGCGGAGCAGAGAATGGTAGAGCTATAAAGGAACTATCAAATCATTTGTGATGCTTGTTTTGTTCATGACTGAGAACTTTTTGTAATAGAATTACATTGTAAGAGTTGTAAGCTCAGAAGCCCCTAACAGGGTGTCGTGAACCTTTAACAAGGTTGTTATTCCTCTAACAAGGAAATGTGCTATGTAATATTTAGCTCCTAACAGGGCTAGGTCTCCTTACAGGGACATTATACTTTAGTAAATGCTTGTGGGTATTATCCCCACCAGGGTTTTCCCTTTTCCAGGGTTTCCTCGTAAACAAATCTTGGTGTTATGAGTATTGTGTAATTTTCTTATGTTCTTTACTTTACTGAAAATGTATGGTTAATTTTTAAGTGGTTGAAGATTTAGTTTAAAGTGCTATTATACTTATTCACCATCCCCCCCTCCCCCCTCTCAGTATAATCCAATCCTAACAATTGGTATCAGAGCTTTTGGCCCTTAGAGAGAAAGCCTAACAGCTTGAGGGAGATCATAATGGATTTGGACAGTTTGCAAGAGAATTTTGATGTTGCACTTGAAGACCTTGATAAAGAAAAAGTAGAGAATGGAGAATTGAGATTCAACATGCATAGAAATGATAAATTTATAAAGAAACTCAAAGAATAGCTTGAGCTTTCCAGAAGTCAAAGAGAAGATCGTGTGGTCTAGATAAAAGAAGATTCGGATGAGGACAATTCAAATCAGGTGAAGCAACTAAAAGAAGAAATTGAGACTCTGAAACTTGAAAATAAATCTATGGCTAAAGAAGTACAAATGCAGAAGAATGCTAAGAAGGAAATTGAAGAAACCTTAAATAGTGCATTGAATCAAATGAAGGATGAGGTTGACAAATACAAGAACAAACAAGAACAAGTACTTGGAATTAGAGAAATATAATCCAATTGTAAAAGGTGAACTTGTTGGAGCAAAGAAACACATTGAGAAACTTCACACCAGCAGTGACTTGATTGATGAACAGCAAGACAAACAAAAACCTAAAGGTGATATGACTGGTATTGGCTTCAATAAAGCTGAATGTTCAAAGAATCGGGAAGAGAAATCAGATGAGAAGATTGATGCTGAGCAACCATCTATTGAAGAACCTAAAGAGAAGATCAGACCTTTTAGAGGTAGATGCTTTGGCTACAACAGATTTGGACACGTGAAGAGAGACTGCAGAGGTAATGCCCCTTTTAGAACTTTTTATGGTTGTTGTTTTAACTGTAATGGATATGGGAACAAGAAGACTGAATGCAGAAGACCTAATCAATCTGAATATAGAAAAGACAATGGAAGAGAACCTACAATCAAACCTACATGCTACAAATGTAATAACATTGGGCACATTGTGAAGTACTATAAGTTACAAGTTAATCAATAAAGAAGACCTCCTATATGTTACAAATGCAATAATCCAGAACATATAGCAAAGATTTGCAGGTATAATGGAGTAGATAACAGAAGAACACCACCTTCTATGTATTCACAGAAGAATGGAAATGATACTAGAAAGAGTATTGTAGATGTGAAGAATGGTTTTGAAAAAAAATTTAAGAAAGTAGAAGACAAAAACAATGGCAAGATTTGGAAGATTAAAGGAACAAGTGAGACTTCAGTTTAGGGAGAGTTAGTAGATGCTACTAAATCTTCACCTGAAGGTAGCAAGATAGAATTGACCTAATTGGCCGATCATGGCCTTAGGGGGGGCATTAGATATAGACATCAAAATTTATCCTACCCCAAAATTCATCGCTTGAACTCATGCAAGCTTATGTGTGAACTAAGCCAACATCATGGATCATATACCTAAGAGCACACCATCCGCCGACATGTATATTTTGTTCGTGAGATTTAGCAGCCGACTGGACAGTTTAAAGTGAAAATGAAAGTTATAATCTAACTTGTATAAAGCACCATTTGATAACCAATCTCTTCACCATTTGACAAAGAGAGAGATAAAGAGATTAGAGAGAAGAAGCATTCAGACAATTCTACATTTGCCATGCGTGATCAATTGGAGCATAACATTTGGATTTCTACAGAGAAAGGTATTTTACATCATCTAAGATATGGATGCGCCTGTCATTTTTGATGTTGTTGATCATCCTAGATACAAATTCAAGAAAAATCTGTATAAGTCTTGTGAAGAACATCCAGAAGGAGCATTTTCACAAACCCCACATGGTGTATTGCACGTAGAAGACATTAGGGCTTACATACATTGTAAGTATGATACATTGGGAGATGATGAAATACTCACTAAAATGGAAGATATAACTGAGGAAGGAATCATGAAGGAAGACTTCAAACACATCAGTCAGTTGAGCATAATGAAGATTATGGATTTATGTGAATTTGATGAAAATGAATGGTTCAAGATATTGATGAGCAGGGTTCATGATCAGTTCATATAGATTGGTGATCAACCTATGAAGATTTGTAGTGACCTAATTCATGAGATCACTGGATTAGATAACACTGGAGTTATACCTATTATGGAGAAGCATGTGAAGACATAAGTCAAAACCCTAACACATTCTAAATGGGACATGAGGGCAATAGCAGTAAGTGACATCTTTCAGCAAGATGTGAGATTGATTGCCATGATACTCAGATACAAATTCTACTACTATAGTAGCAGACCTAACTCTGTATCTACTGGAGTAATCATGATGGCTTGGAGAATGGTAAAGGAAAACATAAAATATAACCTATGTGAAGTTCTGTCTCAGCAATTTCTGGAGAATGTGAAGCTAGTGAAGAAGGATAAAAGTAAAACTTTCAGATTTGGTTTGTTATTGATGCATAGGTTCATTCACATTGAGCACAAGTTTCCTGGTTTACATCCTAGTGGTTGGAAGTCTAGATTACCCACTGGATTACTAATTACACAAAGCTACAAAAGACAGAATACTACTTGGGTAGAAGGAGAATTATTTTCCATGATCAAGATTCTATAGAAACATATGAAGACAAGATATAGGTTACATGAGGACATTGTGGAAAAGTTAAAGGATACAATATGTTTCATGGTTGAAACTGATTGTGTATGTTTTAAAGTAGTTACACCTAGGAAGAAGTGGTGCTACCCCATGGGTTATGAAGTAAGTTCTTGAATACTCACCATGCAAGTAGAACATGTTCTTGCATCAGAAGTTGATACAACAGAAGAAAGATGGGGAAACTTTGAAGAAAAGTCAGCAAAGGTGAAAGAGGAACAGTCTAGAGGACTAAGGAAAAGGAAAATTGCTAACCTTATACATGATTTTGGTATACAAGTTGGACTGACAGAAGAGGAATTGAAAGAAGCCAAAAGAAAGATGGAAGAGAGATATCTTGGAGTAGCAAGTGGAAGTAATGATACCCCTATCATTCCTGAGGTAGTTATGGTAGATAGTCCACCTCCTCCACAATAGAAAATAGAACAAGAAAAGGTTATCACTCCTAGAGTCACAAGATCAAGCAAGCCTAAAGAGAAAAGCACAACAAGAGAAGAGAAGAAAATAGAAAAACATATTTGGAAACCTGGCATGAAGATGCTGGAAAAGAGAGCAATTGAACAAGGTAAATTGGTTTCAATCGATAAATACTATGATAGATATGAGGAATCGGACAAGTTGAAGATTGAAGATATTGTGATAGAGAATTTACTTACCTTCAAGAAGAGCCTTCTAGAAATTGAAGGAAGTGTACCCAAAGATCTATATGAAAAATCGGAGAGAAGAAAACACTTGGCACAAACTAAGGATGATCAGATCAGAAATAAGGAAATTGATAACATGATGCCTTTGTTATGAGTACAAGAGAGAGATAGAATATTTAAAGAACTAAAACTTCTGTTGAGAAAAAAGGTTAGACTATTGAAGATAATGGGAAGGAGGTATGATGAAGTGACTGAGGAAACTCAAAAGGAATTAGAGAAGATTCTAATGAACTCTACTTCTAGCAATTCCTCACCTACTAAAACAACATCACCCACACAATTTGGAATGGCTGAAAGACCTAAGGTGACAGAGACCTCTACAGAGAAGAATGAAGCAGATCCTCTACCATATTTCTATGTCTCTAGTGTGGCAGTGACCCTTGACCCCTCAAAAGATGAGAAGGACCCTTTTGCAGGAAATTTGGACAGCTCTGTTGCAGATGAAGTAGAATAGAAAGAGGAATTTGAATAGAAAAAGGATGATGAATAGAAGATCGAACAACAAAGAGCTGAAAAGAAAGAAACAAACTGACCATCTATTTCATTGTTGGAAAGAAGTGGTGTAAATGTGGATAGCATGGATGAAGTTGAATTGGTAAAGTTGGCATTCATCGCATTAAACAAAGCTAAGGAAAGATTTGAACAGAAAGGAGATAAGAAGATAAAAGTAATCTCAAGTTATTGATACTGTGAATAAATTGCTTTCAGTACCTATATTTTTCCAACACAAAGATGACATTGAAAACTTGAAGATTACACTTGATGAATTTGATGGGTATTATGAAAATTTGTTGAAGATTGCAGAAGAGAAGGCTGAGAAGATGTATTTAGAGAAGAAACTGATAGAAGTCCACAAGTCCATCTCATGGGACTTCGGCATTGTAAATACTTGTTTGACAAATGTAAATAAATGCAATGGACATGGGAGAAAACTATTTGGCTATTGCATGAATCCAGTTAGACACATTCAGAATGTTGACGACATTATTGCCAAGGAGAGAGCAACTCTGAATAGCTTGATGGATGGTTGTGAAACATCTTCACAATCCACAACAGAACTAGATACAAAAGTTACAAGGATATTGGCCAAGCTCAGTGTATTGGATAATGAGAAAGGGAGGGTATTAAGTAGATTCAATTTGCTGAGGAGCTTTATTACTCTAAAATTATCCATACTTGAGGCTCATCTCTCAAATTTAGAGAAGGTTGTAGATTCATTGACCAAAGGCTTTCCCATAGAGTTGAAAGAAGCTGAAACTAAATCATTTGAAATGAATGGTTTGATTCACATCATTCAGATTTTTTTCAAGATATGGAGCACAAAAGTAAAGATTTTGGAAGACTCTTTTCAGCATGTTCTTAAACTGGTAAGCAGGAACTAAGACATATTGTTTTATATGCACATTTTTCATTGTTGTCAAAGGGGGAGAAGAGAAGAAAAAAAATTATGATGAAAAAGAGAAGGAGAAAATATAAAAAATATATTTAAAAGAAAGAGAGAAATATGGAGAAGAGATAAGGGGAAGAAGAGCCAATTTTGTTTAGTTGGAACACTTAGATATTTTTTTGTTAAGTGTTGCCATCAATGCCAAAGGGAGAGATTGTTGGAAAATGATCTATTTGGTAAATGTGATTCACTTTTTGGTTGTCATTTATGGAAACACATCTGGGTTTAAGATCGATTTCTTTGAAGTTAAGTTTTTCTGATTCAGAAATTGACTAAGTATAGTAGCAGTGATACAGAAGTATTTTGGATGTCAAAGACAGAGATCGATGAATTTGGGCAAGAGACCTTAGAGGAAGACAGTATGGAGTATGTATGACCTCCACCTAAGATCAATTTTGATTTGGTTAAGTTTACGATGAGTTATAAGGATTTGAAGACAGACAGACTGCAAAAGAATAGTGATACATAGTAGTTGGACAGCAGCGAAGATTGAGGGAGTATGACTTGAACTCTAGGAAATTGAAGTTGTATTTTGGTTGTTGATAGTATATACTTTGACTATGAAAGAGTGTTGACTATGCATTTAATTTTTATTATATTAAAAATATTTTGTATTGAAGGCCGACTTAGTATTATTTGTAATAATCATATAGAGAGCCGACTTTGTAAAGTTATGAGATATATATGTAAGATCTTTTTGGTAAAGATCAAGTATGTATGAAAGTGTATGTAATAGTTATCTGGAAGGGAAAACATGCGAATGGAAGAGCAGAGAATGGCATAGCTATAAAGGAACAATCAAAGCATTTGTGATGCTTGTTTTGTTCATGACAGAGAACATTTTGTAACATAATTACATTGTAAGAGTTGTAAGCTCAGAAGCCCCTAACAGGGTGTTGTGAACCTTTAACAAGGTTTTTATTCCTCTAACAAGGAAATGTACTATGTAATATTCAGCTCCTAACAGGGCTAGGTCTCCTTACAAGGACATTATACTTTAGTACATGCTTGTGGGTATCATCCCCATCGGGGTTTTCCCTTGGCCAGGATTTCCTTGTAAACAAATCTTGGTGTTATGAGTATTGTGTAATTTGCTTATGTTCTTTACTGTAATGCAAGTGTAGGGTTAATGTTTAAGAGGTTGAAGAATTATTTTAAAGTGCTATTATACTGATTCACCCCCCCCGCTTAGTATAATTCAATCTTAACACTTATAAATACTAATGCAATTGATTTTGGTCATTTGTTCCTTAAACAAGTGTTGTCAACATGACAACTAAAGTTGTCAACTTAACAACTTTTGGACTCTTATTACACTTTCATATCAAAACCTTACAAAACTGACCTCTTCCCCCATGTTTCAACCTCATATAGTCTTATAAACCTCTCTCAATATCTCCAACTATTCTAACTGACCTCCCTAACCATTAGACTCAGAACTCTTAACAATTTTACAATTTTGCACTTTCATGTTGATAATATTTTTTTGTCAATATGACAACTTTTGACAGTTTTTTTGCAATAATTGAAATATAACCTAAAAATTGACCTTGTAGGGTCTAAAAAAACTCAGACTACTATGGAATGGTCAATTTGACCTTATTACATTATTAAACCCCTTTTGGAATAATTTGACAACTTTTGAACCATATGACAACCTTGACAACTAATCAAAACATACTTTAAACATTTCTATGGAGGCATCAATGTTCTTGGGTGTCTATGCACCGTACCTTTCACTTATGTATAATCATGTCAAGGATATTTGTTTGTTCTTAATAAAACTCATTTGCCTCTTCCTCATGATGAGTTCATCGTCATGAAATTTATATCGTTATGCATTATGTTGCTGTGGTTTTGCCTCTTTTTTGTGACATAATGAATTGTTTCAGATATCACTTATTTCAAAAATGGTGGCTCCATTATATCTTCTTTGAGATTACTATCTTAAATTGTAATAGAATTCTTTTATTGTATTTGTAACTATGGTTTTTTATAATTGTTTCTCTTTCTTACCGTTGTCAACTACTAAACATTGGTTTCTCTTTCTCCCTTGGGAATGCTTTTTAGGTAGAAATGGTAGGATACCATCTATCTTTCTTGAAGAATTATTAAAAGGGGATCAATGTCCTTTATCTTCAATAAAATAAGGGGTGCAGAAGGTTTCTTTGCATCCATTGGGTATAGAAATTGAGTGGTATACCCAAACTATCCAAGGCATCTTCTGCACCCTCAATTCTAATGAAGAGAGAAATGTCATTGATACCCTTTGGGTAAAGAGGCTTCAGAACATAAATATGATATCCTACCATTACTACCTAAAAATAATTTCCAAGGGATCATAGATGCTCTATCCTACCACAGACATGTGTGCGGTCCTTATCATGTCTTTAATACAAGCTCAATCTCATGAGGTTGTAGTGGACCCATGATTGATCTAGATTGACCAATAACAACTTCCACTTTCTACATTTAAAAATTACCATATCTCTCTCTTGAAGGTTAGGTTATTCATTACTACCATTTCATGTTGTATTTAGTTGTATGTACCTCTAATTTTTTATTGTCTACTATGCATTCTTTAGCATATGTATCATGTGACTAATGTAAATCTGATTATGATTGACCTTCATAACATTGAACAGGCCACTCTAAACCAAAATATTGGCTTGTTGGATTTTTTCAAATACACTAGGAACCATAGTGACAAGTAAGCCTGCAAGTGTAATAGAATCCACCCTTGTTCCCAGAACTTTGAACCACCTACTTTGCAATCTACACATTTAATCATAAAGACATTACCAAAATTGCAATCATAAAGACATTGCCGAAATTAAAAATATTAACTATTTTTCTCCATCCTTCTAAAGATACTACTTTTGAAAACACATAATTGATAAAATTTGAAGACAAGACTTTTGATCCCTTCCCACAAAGGAGGCATTGGAGGACATGTCATTTTGGAGATCCTTCAAGAGGGGCCTCTCAATTTGAATATTGGTTTGTGTGGGTTTAGCATGAGTCCAAGTGGATGGGCTAGTCTGTCTCACAGATATTTTAGAGATCAGAATGATCTAATCCATGGCTTGTGCTTTTGTGTTGCTAAAACTTCCATCATGTGTTGTTGAAACTTTATACAGCATTGGGTGGCAGGTTACCCATTGGATATGCACCGAAAGCAAGAATCTAAGATGCATACTGGTCATTTGTATTAATCTACTCTAGATTATACATAGGTAATTGTACGCCTCTCTCTCCGGTTTCCCACAGCTTTCCAAGGGCAGGGGTTAGTAGCCAAGGTTCACAAGTGCATGCAAATCTATTACGCAATAACTACTAAACGAATGATGGAAACGTAAGCAATAAAATGTACAAACAACGAAAAGGAAGACAAATGAATGCAAACCTTTCGAAGCTTGAAGCTTCTATTGTCTCTCTCTACTCCTTCTGAGACACTGTTATTGATGCTCAGTATTGGCTGGGCAGCGTCTATGACTTGAGAAGCGTCGAGATGTTGATAATTGCAAAGTGTGTGTGATCGCAGGATGGCCTGAATGCTGACAGAGTAATGGCGCT
>MU227479.1:1951938-1996900 GCA_018584345.1 Thuja plicata | reverse complement strand
TTTATTTGGTTAAGAGGAGATAGAGTTTGGTTAACTGAGGAGCTAATTGTGAGTTACCTTTTTGAACTGAAGAGGTGGGTGAAGTTACCCATGTAGACTGGAGAGATGGGTGGAGTAACCCATGTGACCTGATTGGAGTTATCTCTTTGATGATAAATGAATATTTAATTCATTTATTTATTAATTGTTTTCAACATGTGAGATAATTGAATTCTTTTTAATTAAGAATTGCTTTATTTGATGAAATTAAATTAATTTAATTGGAAGAATAAATTAGTAAGTTTAAATAATTGGATTTAAACTATAGGAAATTGAGTTTAATTAATTAAATAAAATTAATTATTTAATTAATGTTGAGAATTGGATTAGATGATTTGAGAAAGATGAATTTAGAAGAAAAAAGATGATTAATTAATGATTAAGAAACCATTAATTAATAGATGAAAATTAGGGTTTTAATGTAAAGTTGCAAGCCTGTCCATTTTAGGGTGTCTACAGTAATATGTTATCTAACTTATTCTACTATCTTTTTCTTTGATGAGTGAAGTGTTCATTATTTTTTATTATAAGAAAAATGGTCCATACATGTTACTATAATTGAAGTGGTCATATAGCTAAGCCAAAGAGTAAATAGTCATAGGTGCTAACCATATGTCTACCTCCTATGGTTTAAGAATATTCAGACAATCATAATCAGGTATAATCTTCCCTACTAGGTCTTTGTCTCCAGTATGTAGCGAGTTTAATCCAAACTTATTATATTAAACACCACATCTATTCACCAAAGCTCATATATGATAGTTGAAAGTTTCCATAAAATTTGTTTACAACTATCAGCCCTATGGATTGATTAGTGACCTACATTGTTCAGTATCCTTATTTATATATAAGGTTTTTTAATCTCAACATAAGAACATTTCTTATATTCTAGAAGGAATGAGCACACACAATGTAGTAGATAGAAAGAACAACAAGAATCATAAAAGAAATATCACATATAACTAATACACCTTCAAGCATGTTTAAAAATTAGAATTACTCGACAAAAGCCATCAGCGGAGATGTTGAAGAAGTGAAGTCACATCAAGTTACAAAACTTTAAGTTACTCATGAATTAGTAACAGAAATCTCAATATGCAACATTATTTTTTATTATTGTTAGAGTAGGCACTATATTGTATCTTCTCAATTTTCGCAATTCACTCAAATGAAGTAAGAACATTCTAATAATTTATAAATTTCCCAGAATGAAAATTATCAAGCTCATAGAAAGGTCATTTCAAAGACTAACCTAGACAATAGAACAATGAAGCGAATTTTTCTTTTATCATCATTCATAGATTTTTTTTCTTGAGGTTGGAGTAACTAGTCAACAGTGTTACTTAAACTATTTTCAAAACAGTTTTTAGACATGGAATTTGAATGAAGGCTAGATTCCTTAGAAAATAAGGGACTCCAAGATGGTAAATTTTTATCAAACTGCAGTTTAAAATGCTCAATATGTGAAAGAATAGACTAGTTCTACATTGTTTTCATTTGTCTTTCATGCAACAAAGACACCCGCATCGTTCCTTGTGCAACAACAGTGTATTGAAACAAATTTTAAACTATAGGAAATGAAACATGACCCTGCAAATAAATATTTGTACTAAAAAGTCAAAGACTTCAAGATAAGAGATTATCAGGATCAATCTCCACCAAATACATCCTGTATTCACATTACAGTTACTTACTATTTCCCATACCTTATAGTCGATGCCTTAGAGTCATTATTACTCTGAAATTGGAGTAATTATCTAAGGGCCTAGTTATGGGAAACAACTATTCGATATGAAAGTGTGTAATTAAAGTCCATAATTACTTATAATTACTAGGAAATCATTGCTCTACTATTTTGGGGGTATTCTGGGAGTTATATCCCATTGTTTACTAATGGCGAGATCTATCTTGATGAATTGAACTTTATCCCAAGTAGTCCTTGATTTAGTTTTTGCTTTATTATAGATTTTTGGTAAGAGTTACTAATTATCTTATTATTTTATCATAAATCAAAGAGAGATATCCTATACATATTGATACATATCTCTATATATAGGTGTCTATATATTCTATATATATATATATCCAACTATATACATAGATATACAGACATAGGTATTTAGGCGACACAGCTTGTGTACATATAGCAGTGTATTTTATTGATAATCAAAGGGAAATACATGAGGGTAACCACCTAGAATATAAGTGGACAAGTGGATTTTGTATTCCTTGTCAAACCAAGAAATTTTTTATATTCTCAAATCATATTTTCTTTTGTCCTTCCAATCAAGTTTTTCAAGCGAAAAGCATAATCAACAATAGTTTCCTCATTCTAACTATTGCAAGTAAAATTTATAGACTTATTTCATCTATCCAAATCATTGAAAATGACTAAGTCAAATGTACCACATAAATTAATCAATTACTCCCCAAATCGATTACCAAATGTACCACATAAAGTGTTTACCAAATCGATTATAACTTCAACTACACAAACAGGAATAAGATCAAATCAACTATATCAAAATAAAAAATCACATAGGCTTAGAATCATAACACTTTGAAGGATTAGATCCATCTGCAAACATTCATGCCAATTCATAATTTCATAGGAAACTGTTGGTTTTCATTCAATTTGCATCCAGAGCGTGTTGTTACAATTGTAGAGTGGTCAGCAAGAAGCCAAGGAAATTTCCAATCTTCTAGATAACTTCCCAATTGGTCTTGACACAAATAAATCCCACTAATCTCTCAACAAGAAAATGTAAAAATAGAAAGATATTAAAACACTTCTTCAACTTGGTCTCACCCACTCTAAGTCTTCAAACACCCTCTCAGGCTTAAGGGCTAGGAACACTTATTTGATTCTTGATAAGTTGTAAAACCCTTCACCAGTGAGGTTCTTGATCCAATCTATGGATTTGAACACACTATTTTATCTATCTAGGTGAGGAATCAACAATCACTTTGATCCCCAAACACTCACAATACTCCAAACACTAATTCGCCTACTAACCCTAGTAGATCTTTCTGACTGGTTATTGGTATGCAATCTTCCATTACAAATGATTCTAAAGAAAATAACACAAAATTTTAACACCCTTTTTTATTTTTGAAAGGATCACTGGGGTCCCAAAGACTGACTCTACTCCTGCAGCACTCAACCCACACAAGGTACACAGGCCTAATTGGCCAGATTAGACTTGCTTTACCCTAAGGATGGTCAAGGATGGGTGCATAGGATTATTTTAGGGTTCTAGGAACTTTAAATTTCTTCTAAATGATCCAAATCAACCTTTAGGCTTCCTCCACAACTCAAATTGTTTGATTGCAGACCTCTGTGCTCCAATGTCTCGTTGAATACATAGGAATATTCAACCTAGGGCTCAATGCAAAACCCTTCTAACCTCCAGTTCTCATCCAATTATTTATGAATCATATAATACACATTCCTAACTTGAATTTCCCAAGTGGAGAGGAAATTCCACTAGTGAAATTGCAAGTTAGGTAGTCATTTGCATGACAAGCCTGGAATTGGCTCTTTACCTGACTATGTTTACCAAATTGATTATAACTTAACCTAAAAAAACATGAATGAGATCAAAATAAATGTATCAAAATGAAAACTCACATAGGCTTCAAACCATAACACTTTGATGGATTAGATCCCTCTGCAGACATTCATGCCAGTTCAGAATTTCACAGGAAACTGTTGGTTTTCATTCAATTTGCATCCAGAAGGTGATGATTTCAAAACATAACCCCTAATTTCTTCTATTCAGCTAGTTCATACTCCAGCTTCCTTTCCCTTAGGGGACACAATAGTTATTTTATAGACTAAAGTCTCAATTTCCATGTTTTGGAATATTTGTGTTAGTGCAATTTTAGACAATATTGGTTAATGTCTCTTAGTTTCAAGCACTTGAAATTCAAGCATCTTCCCTTTGTAAATTTTATATCCTGTACTAAAACAATATGGAGCAATATGGTAGCTTCTTCTATTGACATCTTAGAACATGGATTTTTCATGCTATAGTTTAGCTTTATGGAAGATTGCAATTTTGTGTAGTAACACATTCCTTGGTTCTTTCAAAAATTCAAACCATTATTTACACCATGGTCACCTATTTCCAATTTGAGGGTACTATCATCACCATTTCAATTTGGTTGCATCTATATAGCCTCCCTTGGCTATGAGGGACTCTATAATCAATAAAATATTGATATATGAACTAGGTGCATTTGTAAACTCAACTTGGAGGAGCAGGAAGATGCAGAATATATGTGTAACGATTTGCATAATGATTGATATCTCCAAGCCAATTATTCATATGGTCAAGATTCATTATTCTCATGCACATGGACCCAATTCTTGACTTTCAAAGGGATGCCTCTGTAATATTTTCATTGTATGAACAGTTACAAAATATTTTTAATTTCTATTGGTCTTTAATCTATCCACCTTAATGAATGGATGAGGCTACCTTGACAAAGACTTCAAAAATCATAACCACGGCCAACTTTTTGAGAAAACTATGCCACCCTCCTCTTAGCCTTATAATTTGAACAAAAGTCGTGTAGTTCAAACTAATCTTCCTACAGTCTCAAATAGGGATTCAACTCATTTTCCCTCGTCCCCCATTCAACACTAACATAAATATGTTTTTTGTTTACATGACCCAATCTTCTTATATTGAGGAGTTTCAATACTATCTGGCACAGATTTTGGAAGATGAAGATCAGTTAATCCAAGCATTCCTAGAAGAGAATGAGTAGACATGTTATATATCCTTAAGAATAAAGATGAATTCGCATCATTCTTAAGTATCACTACATTTTTTAAGATAGCGCAAAATCAAGCAAACAAGTGAAGAGGAAGGAAAACAAAAGAAAAAAAATTATGGTTGGAAGTTTTTCGCTTGGTTGATGCAAGAATTCAATTTAGTATGGATACACTCCTCAGAAAGAGTAAGAGGAATCAATCGTATAATACTCTTGAGGAGATGTAACTCTGCTAAAGCACAGTTATTTTATTTAGTCTTGGTTGGATTTTAGATCTCTGAATGGTTTCTTAAGGATAGTGTAGTTTTGTTAGCTTATTAGTTTTTAAAGTTTACAAGAAGAAACTTGGGAGTCGATTTACAAATTAAAATGGATGTTTCAAAAATCCAAGCATACTTTATGAAGATTTTTCTTTCAGCAATGTAAACCCAACAAAAACCAACAAGAATCTAAGAAGGGTGACCTCGGAAAATGTAGGTATTATTATTGTGTATTCCCTAGGAAGGAAATAGTTATGGGCAAAGTGATCTCTATCCAAAAAAGGCTGAAAAAATAGGATAAAAAGAAATATGTTAAACCTAGTTTGACACTGAGTATCAGCTACAAAATACATAATCAAAAATACCAAATTGAAAACATTGAGCAATTTTAAATATACATCAACCAACATGAACAAGGAGATAGAGCTACCAGAATGATCACCCAGAATGCGTAGTAGGAAAATACAAAGAAACTAAAACAAACCATAAGTAAACCAACTTCCTTTTCTTCCAAATCCATCTCGTAGATCACTTGAGTGAGCCTTTAAAAGACTTAAACCTGTGAAAGTAACTAGATGTGTCATTGAAACAACACCCTTTCCAATATTCTTCTGCAACCACACTCATAAACTAAGCTCCCAATGGTGACCATAACTCCTCTAAGGATCCCAATACACTCAAATCACCCACACACCAACACCAAAACTCATTCATGCAGTCATTCTGCCTTCTTTGCCCAAACTGTCCAGACTATACAATCCTAGTAGTACAACAGCAAGGGTTATTAAATCCTTTCTCAAAATATTCCCAAACAACTCTTAAAACACTTACATATTATGATACCCTTTTCCAAGGTTGATAAAATACCTCAAGATCATGCCCAAGTGTTTTGGACCAACCTACTCAAATCTGCCACTGTCATAGAACTAGGAGGGCTAATTCGACCCATTTTACAAGGAAAATACTAATGTCTATTCACACCAGACCTTGAAACTTTCAAAATTATCATTAAATGACCCCAAATCATGGATTCCACAATCAATTTGGTTCTAAGAACTCTCTATATGTAAAATCCCTAATTTGCTCTTCAAAACCTCTAAAATCTAGGGCTTGGTCAATCTCTTACCTCCAATCACTGTAACCTCAAATTGGTGGATGATTCACCATCCTTATACCATACTAACATGGATTATACCATAAAATAAACTCATCCAATGGCTACATTCTCTGTTGTAATAACCATGCACCATGCATGTAACCCTCCAACACTGTCAAACTCGACTTTCCAACCTCATTCACTTGCAAACTCCTTCTTGTTTCTGCATTATTCATGTTATAAATTAAAATACAAATGTGGATCCATCCCCAAGTTAGAGTATGTACAAAAATGGGATGAAATATTACAAATTCATAGTGAAAGACAAAATCAAACTGTGAACTTCTACAAGACAGTCGGTATAAAATTGCAAAACAAAGTTGTATATATGCACACACATGTATAAACACATATATGCATACACATGTAGGTATATATGCACACACATGTATATACATGCATGTATATATACACATGCACACAGATGTTTGGGATTTTTGAGTTGTTTAACTTGCTTGGATGATTCCACTGACTTATTGAGGGACATTGAAGATGTTTTCAATGGTGTAGAGTGGGTGGTTTTTATTATTGCATGAATTAAGTTAACATAATTCAATTCAAGTATATTAAACATATGTCCTTTTATGCATAAATTAATTGAATTTACTTTTGATCTCTTCTCATAATAATAATAATGATAGTTTGTGTTTACATGATTGCATTCCCCAAATCTTTACTGGAAACATTTTGAACATATCTAAATGGAATACACCAAGAAGTACCAAATGATGAATGCTCAATTATTGTAATGGAAAAGAATCAGAACTGTCCATTTCTAGAACTTGATTTTCTATAGTCTTAATGATTTTTCTATAGACCTAATGATTTTTCTTATTTCTTGTCTTTTGTCCCTTTTTGATTTCATATGTTTGTGCTTGGTGATAGGATTTTGAACATTGTTGACAAAGTGTGTTTCTTTTTTTGATTATTTGATTGATGCTCTCACCTTTCCTTACTTTGTAAATTTCATTGTCCCAATCAATTTTTACAGTGTTCTTTATTAGGTTTCATGTTTTTGATATTGGGGTTCCGCATTGTATGTTGTTCTTGATAAATTAGGCCTTGAGTTTGACTTTGCCCATGTCTGATTTTGTGCCAATTGTGGAGTTCACCTTCTTTTGATGGTATATTTCATTAACTCTATGTGGAATACTATTTTGTTCATTTTTTATTTTAGATTGATATTTCATTCATTTTTCATATACACAGAGAAATGGATAGTTCTGAGACTACACATTTGCTGATATTGCAAGACTATACCTATCCATATACTTTGTCTGATCAACTCTTATATGCACAGGTGATGAACATTCAGATTTTCCTAAATTGTACTGGGATCTTACCCTGCAACACATGTACTATTGTGAAGATCATCACAAGTCCATTTTTTGCAGGGTCAAGATCCCTGTAATGCTTGGTCAAATATACATGTTTCTCACTTGTGCACATACCTTCTCTGGTCAACTCTTATATGCACAGGTGAAGGCTGATCAACTCCAATATCCTATTTCTATCTATATGTTATCAAAGCAGTTCCATTGAGAATCTTGTCTACTTGAGACATTTCAATTGTTAAAGAAATTGGCATTTGCATTTTTATTCATTGGTTGTGTGATTAGAGAAGGTATATGTAGAGGTGATGAACATGCAGATTTCATAATAATACTTTGAATATTATTTTGACCTCTTCTCATAACATTTTTTCTTATTTCTTATCTTTTGTTCATTTTTTATTTCCTATGTCTATTCTTGGCGAAAGGATTTTGAACATTGTTGACAGCTATAGGAAAAGGTACAGTTACAACTAATTCAAAATTTCTAAGAAAGTCTTCACTCAAACAATATTGAAAGCTACTCTTACTCGTATTATTTCAGAATGTCTTTGCTATGAATGTATTGTTCAGGTCATCAAGTGAGCCAGGCGACTCCTCCTAGAAGGACCAACCATCTACAATTTTTGAGTAAAATATCGGCAACAAGGAGCATGAAAACATCAACGCCTTCATGGTATATCCCTAGTAAATCCTTGTTTTTCTATATTTGGTTTTGTCTTAATTGTGATTTGATAATTTGTACTTTAAACTTGGGTGCATCTCATAGTGGATTAATTTTTTGTAGTAGGAGATACACTGGCGACCGCTACGCCGGATACAGATCAGAGTACCTGTATTGGTGATAATTCATCATCATTTCCTAGATCTACTCATGTTTCTAGCACGGAAGTTATGCAGAAATCAATGTTGATAGATGATAAAGAATTGATGCCTTTAAAATGTCTTAAGCTTCCAGGTACTTTAAAATTATTTTTATTTATATTTTAACTTTAATTTACTTATTCATAACAAGTTTTGGATTGATGATCACATGACATTTTTGTAGGGAACAATTCTTTTTATAAAGAGCTTCATGAATTGATATTAAAGATATTCGGGCCCACCATATGTACAAGGTGGAACATCATAAGTGAACTAACCCTATCCCACTATTTTTATTTCATATCATTAATTGGTACAATATTTTCCTTTCATTCCATTTCTTTTACTATATTCATGGTACGCACTTTAGTTTATTTTTCTATGTAACAATTTTGTGTTTTTTCCTAAAAGGTGGTACTTACAAGAAAAAAAATTAAAAGAACAGCTCATAAAAGATATAGAGCATGGGTTTGGTAATTACATTGTTTAGGAGAAGAAAATTTTAGAAAAAACTGCCAAACATCTGAAGACTGTGAGGGACTCATTTAGAAGGAATCTCGTCCACAACCAAAAGTATGAGCGTCCTCCCTTTATTTCAGTGAGCCATTGGAATGAATTCATTTTGGATGCAAAGGAGAAAGGGGATACTCAAAGAGGAATTGCACCACCAAATGAGAAAAGAAGGTATGTGATAATATTAACTACTAGTAGAATGTAATTATGCACTAATTAGTGTTCTTTATATCTATATAATCTAACATATTTCAAACTCTTCATAGGTTTTAGGACACATCAAAGGCTACAAAAGCCAGACTACAAAATATTGGCCAGCACAAACTTGGCTGTGGTGGTTATTCAAAAATTCAAGCACGAATTGTGTGTAGCAGTAAATGAAATTATGGATATAACTTTTTATAAATTACAAATAATTTTGTTTAATCAAAAAATGCAGGGCTCATATTTTAATTTAGAGGCCACCAAAGAACACAAAAAATTTCCTTTAAGAAAGGTTATCATGTCGTCGCTGAACGCCTACGCTAAGCTTCCACTGGCCCAACCCAAGAGTCTCCTGCATCAGTTGAACAGGTAAATATGCCAAATGAAAAATATTTGAAATTGAATACTTGAGAAACAATCTATTTGATGTTAATTTTGAACATAAATTGACTATTTTTGTTTTTAAAAAGAAAACAATGATAACAATGTGAATGGCATTGCAATGTTGCCTTGTAATCCTAACACGGAACCTCCGCCACATGACGAAGGCCTTGATGTGCATCACATTGTCAATGGAGGTGTTCATTTTCTATTAAAAATTAATTATGTAACTATTAATACAATTTAGCATCTTTAATTGAAATTGGTGTAACCTTTTTGTGTATATTTTAGAGCATACATAACGTCATTCTGAATGAGTGGAGGATGTTTGGAGTGATCACCATGTTGACTTTGGGGATGATGAAAATGTTATTGTAGATGATGTGGCATAGTCAGGTAAAGAAAATCTATGTTTTTTTCTTTTAAATTTCTCTTTTGATTTATAGTTCTTTTAATTAATGAAATACTTGTAACACTAATATAAAATGGTGTGAATTTAACCCATATAGTTATTATTGCAGCGGACCCCCCTTTGGCACAGCCGCCTAGTATTCTTGAACACATGATGAGGAGACATCTGTTGAGATGATAATCAGTAGAGGAGGGGAATGACGAGGATATTGATGCTTCGCTTATCCATTTCCTTAAAAAATCAAACAAGAAACCAAAAAGGAAATGATTGCAATTAATATTTTTTGCTAATGAAAGAACGTTGTCTTAATGAATGTTTTTGATTATGGAAAATAGGTTTTGATGGGTTCTTGAAACCCTACAGTGGAAATAGAAGAGTTCTAAAGCATTTAAACATTACAAATCATTCATCATAAAACTTTCAAACCAAGCAAAACAGTCATTACAACAAAAAGCCAAGATCACATATCGAAAAAGCCAGGAACAAAAACCAGTGCCATCCTTTATGCAATATCTCTGAGAATCTCTGCTGCCCTGATCTCCAGCTCTGTCATTCTTCCAATAGCTTCTCTGATTTTGGTCAGCTCCTTGTCAGCTTCCTTGTCTGCCCTATTCTTTGCATCATTTCCAGTGTTTTTTCCATTTTCATCTTCTTGGATTTGGTTCTTCTCACCTTTCTCCTGCCTTTCCTCGGTATTACCTTTTTGCTCTTGAAACTTATCAATGATGACCTTAATGTTGTCATTAGAAGTTTTTAAAATATTGTAACTCTTCTCTGCAATTTTAACCACTGTAGCTTCGATTTTTTCAATTCTATTTTTCAGTTCAATCACTCTGTTGTCTAGCTCTCTGTCCTCTGCTATGTTTTTATTGTTGTTGATAATGTTTTCCTTCTCCATTTTGTCCATCCTTTTTTTAGGTCATCAATTTCATAATATGTCCATTTCATTGTTCTGTAACTGTCTATTGCATTGTTTTTAGCATTATTGAGCACATCCATTTGAGGAATTTCCCTTGCACTGTCACTGAATATCACCATAGCAGGGTCAATGAGCTCCTCCATATGTATTCTTCCCTCTTCATTTTCCTTTACCAGGGTCTTTACCAATTCTCTTTTAATGCCCATTTTGGCCGAGACCGAGTCGAAGTTTCTCCATACCACTTTTTTATTATTACCTGTAATACTACAAGTATATTGTTCTTCACCATACTCCCCAAACCTCTGGCTGATATTCTCCTCTTCATTGTCCATACCCTGACACTCCTCTTTTTCAAATTTCTCCTCTTGTGTGTCATCCTGATTGGCCCATTTTTCATCCTTTGTTTCCAATTTGACTCTTTTAGATCTTGTGGCCCTCTTCCCCGATTTTTCCTCCTCATTTTGAGTCGAAATCTTGATAGTGATCTTCCTTTTTATTTCTTTCTTCCCTTTCTTCTTCAATGTTGTTTCTTCTCCTGAACTCTCCTTCCCTGTTTCCATACCTTCCTCTTCCTCATTGTATTCCTTGTCTGAAGAGACTTCAATGTGTTGTTTTATAATCTCTTTTTTAGCTCTGTGTTTTATTTTCTTCGTTTGAATAGAGTGTTCCTCCTCCATATCAGAGTGCATGTCTCTACTATCCTCTATGTCAGAGGGGATGTATTCCTCCTCTGAATCCCCCATAGAATCCCTTTCCTCCTTGTCTTAATTAATATTACTTTTTACTACTATCCTCTGTGTCAGAGGGGATGTTGTCTTAATGAATGTTACTTTTTACTACTAGTAAATGTTGATGAATGATGTGTAAATGAATTATTCATGAATTTTGTGTGTGAAATAATTTTATGTGTTAATGAATGTTATGTGAATATAATGATTGAATGTAGGGAAGAGATTATTTATATAAGATGAATACATGAACTCTATTTAGAGGAATAAAATTAGTGGTATATAGTGATACGACATAATAAACTCTATTTTTATACCCTTACTATCATGAACCTAGATTGATCTGGTTTGAGACTATGAAGTCAAACTATGAATTCTCTAAGCATGAACGTAGGCAAGGTCATCAATGATGAGCCCCTGATACTTAGGTCCTGTCCCATAGGGTTTGTCAAATGGTTCTCACTATTCATAAGTAATAGTTCCAGTCCCTTATGTATGGCATGAATTATGTTGTTCTTATGTATTTTATAAATTAGGTAAAAATAAACCTTTGAGGATCTTTTTATACCCTTACTGTGATGAACCTAGATTGATCTAGTTTGAGACTATGAAGTCAAACTACGAAGTCTCTGAACATGAACGTAGGCAAGGCCATCAATGATGATCCCCCGAGACTTAGGTCCAGTCCTATAGGGTTTTTCAAATGGTTCTCACTATTCAAATGGTTCCACACACACACACACACACACACACACAACCTATACAAAATATACAACCTTCACATGTATATAAGAGTTGATTAGAGAAGGTATATGCACAGGTGATGAACATGCAGATTTTCCTAAGTACTACTAGGAGCTTACCCAACAACAGATATAATATTGTGATAAAATCATCACAAGTCCATTTTTGTTGGGTCAATCTCTTGGTAGTGTTTGGTCAAATCTGCATGTTTGTCACTTGTGCATTTACCTTCTCTGAAAATATATAACTTTCATTCCAACTGTAGGAATAGTCTATAAATTAGTGGAAAATTTCCTCTAAACTCTTATTTTATGAATTCCAAAGTTATAGATTTTTGTGAAGATATTTGGTCATGTATTAATAATGCCCTAGTGGATTGTTTGCATTAGTGGATTCTATACAAGATCGACCATCAAAAGACTAAAAATTGCACATTAAATTCACTTGAAGCATAAGATGCCCCAAAGTCAGGAAGAGAGAAATACAAACAAACATTGTCTATCTCTTCCTGTCTTTGGGGCATCCGAAGCTTCAAGTCATACTTGACATCATCGGTTGATAACTTCACTATTTTGTCTTTAACAACATTTCCAGAAGGAGTCTGTGAGTGGTTTGGTTGTATTTGAAGCCAAGTAATTTTACTAAATTAAGTTTATATTCTTATAATTTACTTGTTGATAATGGGTTGTAACCATACTAAAACACATGCATTTATCCTATAAAACCATCTCTATCTGGAAAAACTTGTTAGTAATAGCTGAGAGGGGGGGTGAATCAGTGGCCTCAAAATTTATCCTTCAACTATTTACCACCAATAAAATAAACCTCATACTATTATGTCCCTACAAGATGGATGCCATGAAATACTTATAATGATTAATTGTCTGTCGATTTTCCTTGTCTGTCCTTATTCTCCTTGATTACCGATAAGCAATAAAACTATTTACCAAAACTCAGTAAATAAGAAGAGTATACCAATCCATCCATAAATGCATATGTGAAATGTAAAACAATAAAGTAATAAACCATATACACATAACACATGGATTTTAATGTGGAAACCCTGTTAAGGGAAAAAAACCACTGGGACCAGTACCCCAAATTTTCACTCTTCTAAAGTGAGCCCTATTAGGAGCCAACCCTGTTAAAGGTTACAAAAACACTGTTAGGTGTGACCTTGTTAGACGATATTATACATAGAGGTTGTCACTTAGTATCGGGCATCTATTGCTACCATCCTTGAATTAGCCTCCTTCTTAGACTGTCAATAGGCATTGGGCAAGTCCAATGCTACTTTCATGAATCAACCTTTTTGGCACTCCTTGGGAGGTACCTCAATATATAGAAGATTGTTAAGTCCTTCTCGGTTAACAGACTTGATGCTTCAATGGTTAAACTGAAACATAATGACCTATTTCTAATGCAACTTGAATTGCATATTTTTATATCTATTTAAGTACATTACCTCTCTAATCAATGTATCAATTCAATTCTTTGTGCTCCACACATTTTGTTATGTGATGTTGTGCTTCACTATTCGTCGGTGTCTGCAAAATTCTTTAGCTCTCCTTCAGCTTGATTGATCAGGACTGTATGAGGTTCTTCTTCATTAGTTTCTCTTTAGCATCCTATTTCTATTCACTCCCCTTCCCATGCATACAAAAATTAATTAAGCTTGTCTCTTATATAGACATGATATTCACCATTTCTTGATTCTTGATTCTTGATTCTTGGCGTGAAAAACAATCCAACCAATTTGATTTAAATCATAACTCCTGATTTATCTCGTAGTTATCTTCTTGCCAACTATATAAATCAGCTTTAAATCAATTACTTAACTCTAGTCAAATAAAATAAAGAAAACAACTAGTTAAGTCTATCTTTAGCTCTTGCTAGTTAGATATTTTTTCTTTTTCTGAACTCTCTGTTTCGTCGGTCAACTCTGCAGTTAGTTGTCGGTGACAGCTGCCAGTTTCGTCAGTGTAACTCCAGTCAGCTTCGGGATCTCCGTCCGTCGAGCATCATTGGATTTTACTCATCAGGAAACTCTATTTTCAGCTCGTCAAGCATCCTGTGGTTTTTCTTCATCAGGAAACACAATCTTCTACTCGTCGGGTATCACTGTGACTTTTCTTCTTTGCCTTTACTGATGGTGTGCACTCCGTCGGTGTTGTTTGTCACTTGGTAAATACTTGACATTTATGCATTGTTGAAAGCATAACCTTTGTTCCATTGATTCTCTGAATTCTTTGGCATTATGTACATGACCGTACAGATGATTTCAATTTGACATCAATGACAATACAATACATTAACTTATTTAATGCCTTGCATTATCTTCAACTTAACATTATCAAACATTCAATCAGTTACATGTCATCAATCTATCCCTTTGGCATTGATGGCAACATAATATATTATCACACTATATTATTTCTAATACAATATGAAATACAATGGTTGAGATTCATCAAACTACCAATCATTATGTTCTATCAACCGATAAATGTCTGATCACCAATAAGCTCTATTTTAGCTTAGATTTTATTCTTGCAACTTTTTAGTCTTCTGATGTGTTGAGTCCTTTGCTTGTGTCAATTTCTCTCCATTGCCCGTTCTCTCTTTTATGATGTCTTTTTCTCTTTTCAGCAACTCTCCCTTTGTATAAACTTTCATACAATTTGCTCTCCCTAAGGATATAATCTCTCCCTGTTGGAGTAACCTGATAATGGATAATCTCTCTCTTTTTCAAAAGAATGTGATAATATGGATAATCTCTCTCCTTTTGACAACAATGCCAAACAAATATTTTACAAATATCTGACATTCATGTCAAACAATCTTTTCTCTCCATCCATAATATATTCCTTGAATTTCCCTTATCCATCAGCAATACATTAATATGCTCTAGTGCTCGATTCTAATATATACCTCTTTGTATATAGATGTATCTTTGAAGTTCATCTTTTTGCTCGCATCAACATGAATGATATTCTGATAATATGTAGGCTGATGTAGCCTTCAGTCTTTTACTGATTGGTAGACAAGGGTTTGACCCCTAGTCTCTTTCTCAAGTACTCAAACGTATCCTTGGGCAGTGGCTTGGTTAAGATATCAACTAATTATTCTTTTGATTGCACATACTCAAGTATCACCTCTTTTTCTTGAACTTGTTCTCTTAAATAATGATACTTGATTGCAATGTGTTTAGTCTTGGAATACATGACTGGATTCTTGGAAATGTTTATTGCACTACTGTTATCACAATAGATAATCACTTGTTCTGAGATCTTCATATGCATACCTTCCAGTAACTGTTTGATCCATGCAATATTTGAGCAATTTGTAGCAGCAACAACATATTCTTCTTCTGCAGTAGACTGAGAGATGCATCCCTGCTTCTTGCTAATCCATGTGACAAGTCTGTCACCCATAAAGAATGCTCCTCTAGTTTTTCTCTTCCGGTCATCAAGATTTCTAGCCCAATCAAAGTCGGTAAACACCTTAAGTTCAAATTTTCCTTCTCTCTGTTGTCTTGTCTTCCTTTGTCAACTTACATCCAGTAGCCATTGGTGTTCCAATTGGTTTGGAATCTTCCATCTTGAATATTTTCAAGACCTCTTTGATGTATTTGGACTGTGTAATGAAAAAACCTTCACTTTGTTGAATGATATGTAGACCAAGAAAGAAATTTATCTCTCCAAACATAGACATCTCGAATTCTTTTCTCATCTCATCAGAAAATGATTTGCATAGCATATCATTGTCTCCAAATATGATGTCATCAACAAATATTTCAGAAATCAAAGTGTTAGCATCAGTATCTTCTTTTAAATAAAGATTACTGTTTTCACTAGTCCTTATAAATCCAATACTTATTAGATAGGAATTAAGTCATTCATACTAGGCTCTGGGAGCTTGTTTCAATCCATACAAGGCTTTGTGAAGTCTACATACCATGTTTCTCTTATCTGGATCGACAAAACCTTCTGGTTGTTCAATGTATACCTCTTCTTCAAGTATTCCATTTAGGAATTCTGACTTGACATCCATTTGATATACTTTGAATCCTTTATATGTAGCATAAGAAAGTAGTATTCTTACTCCTAGACTAGCAAAAAGTGCAAAGGTTTCTCCATAGTCTATACCTTCTTCTTGTGCATACCATTTGCATATTAGTCTTGCTTTGTTCCTTGTGACTTCTCCATTCTCGTTCAGCTTATTCCTGAATATCCATTTTGTACCAATGACATTCTTGTCATCTGGTCTTGGCACAAGTGCCCATGTTTTGTTCTTCTCAATCTGCTCAATCTCATCATTCATAGCACTTATCCATTCCTCATTATCTAGTGCAGCATTGACAGATTTTGGCTCAAAATCACAAATTAAACAATTTGAGGTTAAAGACTTACTTATTGTTCTTGTACCAGCTTTCTTATCTGCTATGATCTGGATCTCTAGATGGTTCCTTCTTACATAGTATAGGTACAATTCTTTGTCTATCATCTTGATCATTATTTTGATCTTCATTCTGTTCTTCATTACCTTGCACATTATCTTGATCATTATCATAACCGTCGGTAACAGCAGTCTGACCGTCGATTGCAACATTATGTTTTTCTGGAATTAAGCACTCTTTCTCAGGCAGAGTGTTGGGTTCTTCACAATATACAAACTTGTTGTAGTGCTCTGGTTCTTTTGTGCTTTCCAGCTTATTCTTTTCTGCAAATTCATCAATCTTTACATTTGCACTTTCAACTATTTTTTTAGAGGCCTTGATGAGACAGTTAAAAGCTTTTCTTTTGGTAGAATACCCCAGAAAAATACCTTCATCACTTTTGGTGTCAAGCTTTCCATTTCTAACATCCTTTAAGACATAACATTGACTACCAAATATTTTGAAGTAACTTACATTGGGTGTTTTACCATACCATAGCTCATAGGGTGTCTTCTTTGTGTCCTTTAAAATTACTCTGTTAAGTGTGTAGATAGTAGTGCTAATAGCTTCCCTCCAGAAGATTTGGGTGATGCCTTTCTCTATCATCAGTGTTCTTGCACAATAAACTATTGATCCGTTCCTTCTCTCAGCAATCCCATTTTGTTGTGGTGTTCTTGGTGCAAAAACCTATCTTTTTATACCATGCTCATTACAGAAATTAGTGAATTCATCTTATATAAATTCTCCTCCTCTATCTGATCTCAAACATTTCAAATCCTTACCACTTTTTTTTTCTACCATAGCCTTATACCATTTAAACATCTTGAATGCTTCAGATTTATGTTTTAGAAACATAACTGTCATCATTCTAGTGTAATCATCAACAAAGAGAATAAAATATCTATCTCCATAATAACTCTTTGTCCTCATAGGTCCACATAAATTAGTATGGACTAATTTTAGAATATCATCAGATGTATGGGTTTTACTTTTGAAACTTGACTTTGTCATTTTACCTTTTTGACAATTTTTGCACATGATGTTGTCTAGCTTTTTCATTGTCGGTAAGCCTCTTACATTTCTCTTTTTGCTTATTTTCATCATGTTGTAAAAATTCACATGACACAATATTTTGTGCCACAGACATATGTCTTCGTTTCTAGTCATTAAGCAAGTGGTGTTAGTATCATTCAGATAGAATAAGTTACCTTTGGTTTGTTCACCGGTACCAATCAGTTTTCCTGATTCATTGAATATATTTTCCTTCTTGTTCTCAAATGCTACTCTATGACCTGAATTATTTAGTTGAGAAACACTCAACAGATTATAATTCAATCATTTTACCTAATAAGCATTTTCACATTTAATCAGGTTATTCAGCATTATTGTTCATTTACCTTCAACTAGATAAGGTGTATCATTACCCATTCTTACTATACCACTATTATAATACTCAAAAGTGTTAAAATTTTCTTTGTCACCGGTCATGTGGTGAGTGCAGCCACTATTTATAATCTAGATGTCATTCTTTCTAACCTTAGATATGAGTGCAGTTTCTACATACCTTTCATCTTCATTTGAATCATCCTTCATAGCTAAAAATACCATCTCAATGTCTTCATCACTTTCACCTCTTTTTCTTGAACTTGTTCTCTTAAATAATGATACTTGATTGCAATGTGTTTAGTCTTGGAATACATGACTAGATTCTTGGAAATGTTTATTGCACTAGTGTTATCACAATAGATAATCACTTATTCTGATATCTTCATATGCATACCTTCCAGCAACTATTTGATCCATGCAATATTTGAGCTATTTGCAGCAGCAAAAACATATTCTTCTTCTGTAGTAGACTGAGAGATGCATCCCTTCTTCTTGCTAATCCATGTGACAAGCTTGTCACCCATAAAGAATGCTCCTCCAGTTGTGCTCTTCCGGTCATCAAGATTTCTAGCCCAATCAAAGTCGGTAAACACCTTAAGTTCAAATTTGTCTTCTCTCTGTTGTCTTGTCTTCCTTTGTCAACTTACATCCAGTAGCCATTGGTGTTCCAACTGGTTTGGAATCTTCACTATCTCTTCTAGACGAGTGTCTATGACTTGATTTTCTTATTTTCATGGAAGACTTAAATTCATACTCTAAGTTTGGTAGGACACTATTGTCAAAGTTATTAATCTCAAATGAAATCAGTTTACCAATTAAACTATCAAGAGTAACTATATTGTTTACTACTTCTCTCATTTCTTGAATGGAAGAAACTCTAATAGCATATACAGGCAATAAGGTTTTTAAGATTTTACTTACCATTGTCTCCTCTTCAAGTGTACCTCCAACACCTCGTATAACATTGACTACTTTTATCCTTGTGTTGTATTGTGTGATGTTTTCTCCTTATTTCATTCTGAGATCATTAAACTTTCCTCTAAGGCTTTCTGCCTTGGCTCTCAAAACATTTGTATCACCTCCATGTACAAGATTCAGTTTGTCCCACATCTTCTTTGCAGTTTTGCAATCCTTGACATCTTCAAATTCAACATCAGAGAGTGAGGAAGAAATCTCTATAACCATGCAGTTATGCTCATGCTTCTCTCTCAATTGATCTACTATCAATACTCCTGTAGGAAACACATATTCAGTATCTAGGAATTGAGTAACATCATTACCAATATCTGATAAGTGGAGTCTTATCCTGCGTTTCCATGAAGCAAAGTTGTCTTTGTTCAACTTGGGCTCATCTCGTCTGTTCATCTTGTGATCTTTGACTTAGGTCTTGAAACCTTCCTTCTAAGCACACAAGCTCTGATACCAATTGTTAGTAATAACTAAGAGGGGGGGTGAATCAGTGGCCTCAAAATTTATCCTTCAACTATTTACCACCAATCAAATAAACCTCAGATTATTATGTCCCTACAAGATGCGTGCCATGAAATACTTATAATGATTAAATGTCTCTCGATTTTCCTTGTCTGTCCTTATTCTCCTTGATTACCGATAAGCAGTAAAACTATTTATCAAAACTCAATAAATAAGTAGAGTATACCAATCCATCCATAAATGCATATGTGAAATGTAAAATAGTAAAGTAATAAACCATACACACATAACACATGGATTTTAACGTGGAAATCCTATTAAGAGAAAAAACCACTAGGACTAGTACCCCAAATTTTCACTCTTCTAAAGTGAGCCCTATTAGGAGCCAACCCTGTTAAAGGTTACAAACACACTGTTAGGTGTGACCTTGTTAGAATATTTTATACATAGAGGTTGTCACTTAGTATCGGGCATCTATTGCTACCATCCTTGAATCAGCCTCCTTCTTAGATTGTCAATAGGTATCGGGCAAGTCCAATGCTACTTTCATGAATCAACCTTTTTGGCATTCCTTGGGATGTACCTCAATATATAGAAGATTGTTAAGTCCTTAGTTAAGAGACTTGATGCTTCAATGGTTAAACTGAAACATAATGACCTATTTCTAATGCAACTTGAATTGCAGATTTTCAGATCTACTTAAGTACATTACCTCTCTGATCAATGTATCAATTCAATTCTTTGTGCTCCACACTTTCTGTTATGTGATGTTGTGCTTCACTATTTTTTGATGTCTACAGAATTTTTTAGCTCTCCTTCAGCTTGATTGATCAAGACTGTATGAAGTTCTTCATCAGTTTCTCTTCAGCATCCTCTTTCTATTCACTCCCCTTCCCATGCATACGGAAATGAATTAAGCTTGTCTCTTATATAGACATGATATTCACCGTTTATTGATTCTTGATTCTTGGCATGAAAAATAATCCAGCCAATTTGATTTAAAGCATAACTCCTTATTTATCTCGTAGTTATCTTCTTGCCGATTGTATAAATCAGGTTTAAATCAATTACTTAACTCTGGTCGAATAAAAAAAAGAAAACAACCAGTTAAGTCTATCTTTAGCTCTTGCCAACTAGATATTTTATCATTTTTTGAACTCTTTGTTTCGTCGGTCAACTCTGTAGTTAGTTGTCGATGACAACTGCCAGTTCCATTAGTGTGACTCCAGTCAGCTTCAGGATCTCTGTCCGTCGGGCATCATTGGATTTTACTCGTCGAGAAACTCTGTTTTCAGCTTGTCAGGCATCCTGTGGTTTTGCTTCATCAGGAAACACTGTCTTCTGCTCGTCGGGTATCACTGTAACTTTTCTTCTTTACCTTTACCAATGGTGTGCACTCTGTCGGTATTGTCTGTTACTTGGTGAATACTTGACATTTATGCATTACTGAAAGAATAACCTTTCTTCCATTGATTCTTTGAAGTCTTTGGTATTATGTACATGACCGTATAGA
This sequence comes from Thuja plicata, assembly GCA_018584345.1. Taxonomy (NCBI): domain Eukaryota; kingdom Viridiplantae; phylum Streptophyta; class Pinopsida; order Cupressales; family Cupressaceae; genus Thuja; species Thuja plicata. Next base: position 1,975,799 of record MU227479.1, on the reverse strand, counting down.
TGATATCAAGTTGACATCAATGACATTACAATACATTAACTGATTTAATGCCTTGCATTATCTTCAACTTAACATTATCAAACATTCAATCAGTTACATATCATCAAAACCACCTTGTCTGCACTTGGCAGGAACTATGTTACACTCCAGCTCTTGTTTTATTTTGGAATTGTTTGTTCAGGTTTGTACTCATCATAGAACTGAACGGGTGGATGGTAGATTATTATATTTTTGTGAGCTTCGTTCATGTTACCGCAACTTCAATTGGTATTTGACACCACTCTCCCTCCCTCTTTTGATTATACTTTCTTATTTTCTCTAAGGAAAGAGGTTTATATTTTGATTGTCATGTAGCATTTGGACCACGCTTTTGTGGTGGAACGAAATCAAGGTTGTGCTTCTTTATCCTATGCTTATTTTATGATTTGAAAGGACTAAATATGCATAGGATGAAGAAGCACAACCTTGACTTCATTCCACCGCAAAAGCGTGGTCCAAATGCTACAAGTCAAAAACCAAAACGTAAATATCTTTCCTCATAGAGAATAATAAAGTATAATCAAAATAGGGAGAGTGATGTTGACTACCAAATGAAGTTGTGGTATGATATGCAAAGAAAGCGTGTAATTGAACGTAAATGCAAAATACATGGTGTAAAAAATTATGAGGAACTCCATAACAAAGCAAAGAAAGAGGTTGAAGCTTAAATGCAATCTTATAATAGTGTTGAGGAGGAAAGAAGGAATAGAATAATATTGTTGAACAAGAGAAAGAAAATTGATCAAAATGTAATTTGCAATTGTACTCTTAAATCCTATTGTTTGATTAGTTTACTTGTGTTTGTATGCATGCGAATTTGATCTAATGTTCACATTCATGGCATTGTAGAGTGATGGTTAAGAAGGAACTAATGAGAATTAGTAGGGTCTCCAATTCAGAGGTGTAGTAATCTATGTTTATTGCTTTCATTTTACTTTCTTGAGTTGTTTTATGTTTAACATATGGTGTACAATATTCTAAATTGCTCAAAGTTTGACATGTTTATATGGATCCACATTATAAACAAGAAACTTAAATGGGTGAGCTTAACTGGTAATATATTTTATTATTTGGGCTTCCAAATTGGAGCCCTACTTAAATTACTATGAGATGTTGATAAACTGTTGAAATGGGGTCAAATACCAAATCCAACTGGTTTGGTGTGGCAGAATTTAATTCCTACCTCTATTAATTTTTTGAAAATTAACAAGTCTTTCAATCAATATGTTTTTTGAAACTTAGAAGTTACAACCTAAAGAAAAGATAAGGCAAGAGAGTTTACATCTTCAGACTATGGATTTTCCTCTCCTTGACTAATTTGCTTCCTCAAAAACAATGATACATGTTCTTCGAGGGTTTTGTGTTCTTTTACTAGCTATAAATTCTCTTCTTTGTACCTTTATATATATCATTGTCAAATTGTTAGAGCTGGTAGACATTTGTATCTTTTATGTATTTCTTCAAACCTCATAACTATCCCTTTTCTATGTTTTGATCTTTTGACTGCCATATTTGATATTTGTGCTCTTTATGCTCTTTAAGCTCTTTAATGTCTTTCTCAAGAGTAATTTTTCTTTCTTCTTTGTTGTCAGGCTCAATTGAAAGACTTCATATTTCACCACCCTTGACGACCATGTTGAGTGAAGGGTTTAAATGACCTTCTCAATTCTCTTTGGTTCTTCTGGATCATGACTATCTTCTATCATTAGGCATCTTTTGATTGCTTGGTAAACCAAAAATTCCCTCTTCAATGTTTTACGATGAAACCATGGTACCCTTGTGTCTATTCTTCATGCATTTTAGACTTCCTTTTTATGGGTTTCATGTTTAGAGGACTGTCAAAGGCTCATTATTCATCGTGTCACTGATATATTGATACTTTATGATAATTCTACTAGCTAGGCCCACTATATTTTCATATATGCACTGCATTCATGACTAGCAATACATTGACACCTTTCATGCATAGTATTATTGACTACCCCATTCTTGTGACAATCATCTCTTTCTTGCATATCACTATTGCATTATATTATCCAACATATCTTTCATATTCCTTAACAGTTAGCGTTATTTAAGATCTTAAACTTTTTCTCCATACCATTTCCTTGCTAAAGTGGAATGTAGAACTTATTCTCAAAACTATAAAATATATCTCACGTCCTTTGCTTGCATGAAATGTCCACAAACTTCTCTATGATAGTTCACATTAGTTAGTTTTGACAGATATTTCTCTTAAATTGCCATCACTTTGATAATCATCACTACTGTAGCATCCTTATTATATCTCCTTTTGATTGTAATGAGAAATTATCAGGATCTTTTCACCGTGTCTTTGATAAAAAAGTATTCATAGGTAATTGTACCTTTCCTTTAACACACTACCTACCTTTTGAAGCACATCTCCTTTTGTGACTATGAAAACCCTAACCATGTTTACTGTTTTGGAATTTTATTTGTTCTTATCTATCAGTGAATTTCATATACACTATCACCTAAGGCCCCTTGAAGGATAATACTAACCCATTGCACTAACAGTCAACAATTTATTGTCATTTGGAAAGTAACAAGCATCTAACAAGGATTTTCATTGTCTTCTAGCCTTTCTACCTTAAAATACCTCACTATCACTTTATGACTCTCTTTTGACCTGGTTATACTTTGTAGGGCTATCCTTCATTTATGTATTCTTAACCTGGCTCATTTCACTATTCATGACTGTCCTTTTGGATCTATATTTTGTCTTCAAAAACCCTATCAGTTGTTACCAATATTTCCTCTTACTTGACATTTCCTTAGACTATCGTAACTCCAAACTCTCTCTCTTTTGATCAACATTTCTCATTATAGCTTAGAATTTGTACTTATGCTCAACTATACATGCTCATTAATGGTTCTTTATCATCACTACCCCTTTGAAAACAACTATGCCCATAGTCTTCTTCTCTGGTTATAAGAATTATCCTCTTTCTGACAACAAACTACTAAACTATCACTCTTTTCTTTGAGATAAACTTTATATTTCCCAACACTAACAGTTTATGATTGTCCTTATGGATCTATATTATGTCTTTGAAAACCTTGTCATGTGTTACCAATGTTTCCTCTTGCTTGGCATTGCCTTAGACTATCATAAGTCCATATTTTCTTCCTTTTGATCAATATTTCTCATTATAGCTTAGACTTTGTATGTATGCTCAACTTTACATGCTCATTAATGGTTCTTTATCATCACTGCCCCTTTGACAACAACTATGCCCACAGTCTTCTTCTCATGTCATAATAATTATCCTCTTTATGACAACAAACTACTAACCTATCACTCTTTTTTTTTGAGATAAACTTTATATTTCCCAACACTAACAATCCCCTCTATGACTATTTCCTATTACTTGGAATTGTGTTTCAAGGATCCTCTGTCATCACACTCAGCTAGACCTTCTTTGACATGCATCATTTCTAGTGTCATGTTTTTTATGTTGTGCATTACGTAATGGATATCCCTTCTTCCCTTTAGTTTACTTAGATCTCCCACGTTTGGACCCTTTAGTTTTCTTAGATCTCCCATGTTTCGAGTGCAATATGTCTTTTACACAAATACTATGTACTATTTTATAGCCACCAATCCAACTACATCTACAACCTTTGCCATCATGCCACACAAGGAGGCAAAGATTGAAATGACTATCCTCTAACTTTTCCATCATTCAACTGTGTATGTGAACAACTTAAGCATCTATATAGAGGACATTGGACACTATCACTTTTAGTTCCTAACAATGATAAAAATAAATGGTGATGTCTTACCGTGATTAAAAAATTGTTTAAAACCTAGTGCATACCCTTGTTACCACCTATTTTTACCTTCTCTTAAAACTATACATAGATGCACTGCTCTTGCCTTGACTCTTGGAACATTGATGTCTCATACTAGCATGTCTTTCCCATGTCTATTGTGTAAACACAATCATGTCATGGAAGTAATGTAAATCTTTGTCTTCAAACCTGCTAGAATCAATGTAAATCATACCTTTCTTATTCAACATTTACTCTAGGTATCATTCACTCTAAGAGCCTATTTGTTGATAATGTAGCGATGAATACAATTATTAATGACTACATTAAGAAAATACTTAATAAATTAGCCCAATTGATTGTAATTTGTTTAAATTTTTTGTCATTTAAAACATACCCTTGACATCATGTTTAGGAGAAAATTAAGATAACCTTTAATTAATACTCTCACTTTTAACATAGATAGTGTAGTGATCAATACTATCTTTAATGTCTACATTAAGAAAATATTGAATAACTTAGCCTAGTTGATTATAATTTATTTACATTTTATATCATCTAAAACATACCCCAAGACATTTTGTTTAGGATAAAACTAAGGTAGCATTTTATTGACTCTCTTGTAGGGACATCTTACACTAGCCCAAGATTACATCATTAACAATGGTTTTTTTTTTCTTATGAACTGATATTGTCATTGTAAAGAGATTTCATAAGTAGAAATATGCAAGAAACTATAGATAGCTTCCACTGCTAATGTCTTAGTAGTGCCCATACAAGGATCACCAAATTTTTCTTCAAAAACCTTCATAGAGAAAATTGCACGTCCAATGCATACTCGCAATAAAAGTCAAAGAAGTATTAGAGAGAAACAAAATAGACTTCAAGAAAATTTTATTTGAAGAGAGCGAGTGCAAAGAGCATTGAATATAACCTAATGTATTCATCTTGAAAATACCATTGGTGAAACTCCCACATTTCCCTTTGGATTTTCCAAAACTAGAAAATTTGGTTGATGAGCTGAGTTGTCCAGGTGATGAATTAAAAAGTGTTTAGAATATTTTTGTACATTTGTACATCTTTTGTACAGATATAAATTGAAATCTTCTACATTGTTACTTTCCAAAAGATTTGTAGTTATTATATCATGCACTGCGGAACCTTTATTTTTTAAAAGTAGGCACATTAGATTTTTTACAGTGTTTGCAATGGTTTGCCATATTTCTTGCACATTTATCTGAACAGTAATTTCCTCGGTAGTCATAGTTTTCATCACACACAGTCATAGGAGCAATTTTGGTGGGTCAATGATGACCAATAATCTATCCATTTCCCATGGATGACATGTCCAATGCAACTCCCTTTCCCATCGATGACATGTCCAATGCAACAGGATCATTACCTTCTGGAACATCAAAAGTGGTTTGTCATTATTTGTGAGTAGAATGCCAAAATGAGTTCCACCTATTGTAAAAGTGGCATATTGTAATTTTTTGTAATACATTTTGTTTAAAATCTATAATATTTCAGTCTAGACGGAAATATGTAGATTAACATGTCACAAATTCTCAGACCCTACTTTTTTGTGTTCCTTCACGTGCTTCAACGAGATAGTCAATGCAGAATGAAGAATAATTTAGTTTTTTACCCTAAAATTTTCAATAGTCGATAGAGTAATAGAGTGTCTCTCAAAAGTATAGGAGAACTTGTATATTTTATCCTTCTTCTCTAGCCTATGTCTCGCTTGTCATTAAGATCACCGAATCTATTAATATCTTCAGCAAGTCTGCAAAGCTAGTTGGATTTACTGATGTTGACAAAAACCATTAGATGTTCACATCTTCAAGGTCTAAGGCATTAGAAGATTCTAAAACATCAGATTATTTCATCAAAATATTCATAAAGATTTTAACGGACACATATTTTGAATACTGAGCCAAATTCTCTGAGGAAAGGTACTCTTCACTACAATTTGTAGTAGGATAATTGAGAAGGAATAACTTTCTAACCTTATACCAATATCATAGGTTAATTCTTGGGAATATATGCTCATGTAGCCTATGGTGCCCTAGTAGTGGTCTTACCATAATAAAATCACAAATTTATTACATTGCAATGAATTTTGTAGTTGCAAAAAATTAAAACATAGATGAAATCACATTATATGCTATATCATTCGTTGATTCATGGGCATATGTGTTCTTGTATCCCATAGTGCCCTAGAGTAGTCTTACGATTATAAAATTACAATTTTATTAACTTCCAATTCAATCTACAATTGCAAAAGAACAAAAATTAGATTAAATAACTTTCAATCCTATATTAGCTTCTTGGTAAATTACAATTTCACCTGTTATGGTTTGAAAAATCACAATTTCACCTGTATGTTTCAGCTTGAGATGCAGAGGCAGGGGTAGTTTCTATGTTAGTTTTTTTATTTTATTTTATTTTCATTGTCCTCATTTTGCATGGCCATGCATCTTTTTTGTCTTTTACTTGTTTTTTTTTTTAGTTTTTGTTGGTATTTTGTCTCTATGGGTGATAAATTTTCAATTGTGAATGGAGGAATGTAGGGTATCAGAATTATGCATCTATAGAGTAGTTGATTAGAGACGTGGGAAATATTTTTGGAGGAATTTTCTTGTGGAAACTTCATAAATATTCTCTTTCAAGTGTTTGCAGCCTTGAGAGGTTGGCCTTCATACCTTGTTTTGTGTCATAGTCATGTAAAAAAAAAATTGAGTTTACTTTAAATGGATTATGTGTGTATTATTTTGATACCATATGTCACTTTTACACAACATCATTGTCTCCATATTTTTCTAATAGTCAACACTCTATTATGATTAGATGCTAACAAGCATCCAACAAGTATTTTCACTATCTTCCAGACCTTTCTACCTTAGAATACCTTGCTTATCACTTAAAGACTTTGTTTGACCTATTAGTTACCCTTTATAAGGCTATCCTTCATTATTTCTATCTTATCAACCTGGAAAATATCACTCTTCATGACCATCTGTAAAATTTTGTATTGTCTTCTAAAACCCTATTAGGCATTACCCATCTTTCCTCTTGTTTGACATTGCTTTAAATTTTGAAAACTCCATACGCTTCCCCTTCTAATCAACATTTCCTATTATATCTAAGACTTTGTACTTATGCTCTAATATACATGCTCATCAATGGTTTTTTATCATCACCGTCCCTTTGAGACGATAACTATGCCCATAGTCTTCTTCTTTGGGTATAAAAATTATCCTCTCTAGCAACAAACTACTAACTTGTCAATCTTTTCTTTGAGATAGACTCTATATTTCCTAACAATAACAATCCCCTCTATATCCTATGAGATAGAATCTTATTTCAAGGAGCTTATGTCAGATCACACTCAACTAGTTTTTTGTTTCAAGAGTTTCCAACCTTGAGAGGTAGGCATTCAAACCTTTTTTGTGGCATAGCCATGTAAAACGTTTCTTGAGTGTACTATAAATGGTTTACGTGTGTATTGTTTGTGAATAGATATTCATTCTTTATATTGTGATTGTGTTTGGCATGTCATATTGGCATAGGATCTCCCTATAGTTGAGAGTAATCCTCGTATTGAGGTTGCGGCTCTATATACTCCTCTCACAAATATATGGTAGTGTTGCCTTCAACATGATAATTGTATTGGATTTAAATGGTTGTATATTTGTAAACCAAAAAACTGTTGTTCCATACCCTTATTAACTGTTCAAAACTTTTGAAGACACAAGAAATTTTGTATTATATGTTAGTTGTCTTGGGTTCAACTGGGATTTAAAAAAACAACAAAATCAATAAGCTCTTCAATTATGAATTTTCTCTTTTAGCTACAACTCATCCTTAATACTAGTATTATCTTTTTCATCATTTATAATCTGAGATTATGTTCAATATTACATCAAAGTTAGACATTCTTATAACAAGTTTTGGCAAATTCTATCTTTTGGAGTTTGTTTTTTCCTTCATCCATGAATGTTGCTTCCTCTACATAATCTATTTCACTTGTCATACCAATGTAGGTGCTTCTATGAGTTGCTTACCAATATTTATCTTACAACAAACAATATATTGCCCACTTCCCAAATTCCCATTGTGTGAGAAACTATGTATTTTTATGTATCTTTATCTTTCTCTTTAGCTAGAGTACTAAATTGTGTATTAGAAACTATGTATTGTTATGTGACAACAATTGTATATGCACTGCAAACACAAGACATTATAAAAATAAATAAAATCAACAAAAAAATATAGAATGACCTAATCAAGAAAAAGCAAAAAATTATGCAAAATGTTATTTATAGACTATAATTTAATGATGAGTGTACTATACTTTCAATGAAAAGATTAGTAAAAGGAAATATATTATATATATTAATAGATGATTAATATATATATTGTTTTTAAAAAAATGAATATTTAGTCACTATTTTGATGGCAATCAAAATAATCAACGAACTACTTCGACCGGAATGCCACAGTCTCAATGCATTCTAAAGTCTCTATTTCGACAGCAATCAAAATAATCAACGAACTGCTTCGACCGGAATGCCACAGTCTCAATGCATTATGCAATCGATATTTTGACGACAATCAAATTGATCAACGGACTGTTTCGACCGGAATGCCACAGTCTCAATGCATTATGAAGTTGATCATTCGACGAGAATCAAAATGATCAACGAACTGCTTCGACCAGAATGCCATAGTTTCAACGCATTATGAAGTCGATCATTCAACAAAAATCAAAATAATCAATGAACTACTTCAACTGAAATGCCACAGTCTCAACGCATTCTGAAGTCTCTATTTCGACGGCAATCAAAATAATCAACGAACTGCTTCGACCGGAATGTCAGTCTCAACGCATTATTCAGTTGATATTTCGACGACAATCAAATTGATCAATGAACTGCTTCGACCAGAATGCCACAATCTCAACGCATTATGAAGTCGATCAGTCGATGACAATCAAAATGATCAACGAACTGCTTCGACCCGAATGTCACGGTCTCAACACATTATGAAGTTGATCATTCGATGACAATCAAAATGATCAACGGACTGCTTCGCCCGAAATTCCACAGTCTCAACGCATTATGAAGTTGATCATTCGACCATGACTACTGTCGATAATTTGACACAACCTTTTTTGTGTCGCCTAATCAAAGAAAAAATTCTGACGACGATAGTGGTCGTTTGGTCAACCAACCTGCATCAAAAAATTGACTAACTCGTGTCGAAAATATGGCCAAAATTTACTAGTGACAAGAATAGAACCTGGCTCTATTTTGAACATGCTGATAAATTCAGTTGAGAGGTGGGGCTTAACTATGTTTTTACATTCACAAGCAAAAAATGACTTGGTTTTCATAAGTTTTTACGTACTGAAAGCCTAAACAATAAAGACCAGTGCCACATATCTATGGTAACAGAGTCAAATATCATATGAACCCAATATTAATTATGCAAATGCTTATAAATGTTAGTGCTTTACACAAACATTCAACTACATCTAACCATGCATCATTCTTATAGAATCACAACTATTTCTTCTAACTATTACAACACATAAACATGAATTTAATACTTTCCCTAATTTAATACCTTCTACTAATCAACTGTAACAATGAAATAATATGCACTACAACAATCATACATAATTACCAGATTCATATAAGTGATTCAAGAAATGTTTAAATATCTACTTTAGAGATCTCGAGAATTACTCAAACAATTGCTAACACAGAGCAATAGAGAAATCATAAGTCCTTAATTCAATCTGTAAATGATATTTTCAATTCATTTCATTAGAAGTATTCATACATTTCATTTAATACAAGACTCTGTCATTTATATATCTTGAAAAATACCTATTACATAAACTATGCTACTTATCCATGTACAAAGAATTTTCAGAACCCATAAGATTGGTCTTGGTATTCCTTTTATAGACACAAGGAATATCCCATATATTATGTTACCAATTGCAACTAGTCGGTCAAAGATTACAATGAAAAGGAAAATAAGGGAACTTTGATAGTTATCACTAACTTCAACAGGGCGCCTCATTTTATAATGATGTTCAAACCATAGATTTGAGTTTATCTAAACTCTTCAATAGGTAGAAAAAGTTCACTCCCAACAGATCCATTGCCTCAAAATATTAGAAGAAGCACTAGTTCACACTTCTGTCGAAGTCCCAAACGATTAATGGAATTTCAACAATTTGCTAATGGAATAACTAATGGGAACAAGCTTCTTAAGGATACTGATACCTGATAGATCTGTTTGGATGGACTAGCGCATCGAGTTTTTTCAGAATATCCATCCTTGATTGGACTATTTCACACAAACCATGATGAATTAGACCAACCAAAATTTCCTAACCTACTTTGGATGTTAAGTACTTTAGAGACACTCTTAACTTTAGCAGCTCTTCTCCCCATGCTAGAGGAAATGAGGAATATTATGAAAAAATCCCAGCAAAGAGCTATGTATATTGCAGAATATGCTAAGCTGCATAAGATGACGTGCGTCACACTCGATAATCTCTATCGAAGTCAACTAACATTATTTGATGAAAAATTAGATAAGTGGTAGACACTCACGGATTTGAACAATCCTGACAACATTTTACAAATCGATACAAACATAGATTTATGTGCCAGTGTATGTAGAGCTCAAATACCAATGCACTACTTTTCCATGGTTGAGCTCGAGGAACCAAGAAAGCACCCCAAGTAGCGAGTAGAAAAAGTTACAAGGGAAGGGTTTAGCAAGATTGTTGAGTCTATAACTGCTTCTGTGAAGAAAATTGCCTATGATATTTCCTCACATATTAGAACCAGATTCCATATTGAGAAACTACTTGAAGCCATGTCTATTGTGCTTCCTCAATATTGGTCTCTCAACAATTCGGCTAATTTTTGAACCAAGCTACTGACTCTGGTAAAGAAATTTTTCAAATCCAAAGAGTTCAATGGAGTAACTATAAATGGAATTTTAGACAAAACTCTTCTTAGAGAGAAATCAACCTATTTTGCATACGCTATTAGGGAACAATATGATATAATGGAGAACCCCCGCGAAGAGGGATCGGTAACAAGGCTTTGGAGAAATATAGGTAAGAGCGAAATGTTGCGTGATTCAATATCAGAATATTTCAAGCTTGTTGATTTATGTCTTGCCATGATATTGGGTTCGGTGGAGGATGAGAGAGTTTTCAGTGCTTTGGGGTTCCTAAAATCAAAGCTAAGAAATAAACTAGAGAAGAATTTGGAAAATTGCTTGAGGCTCTATACATCTTGGTATGATATCCACACTTTTCCTAATGATAAGGCACTAAAAATTTGGATGTCCAAATGTGGAAGAAGAGGTTTGGGCAACACTTCAAACCAAAATTCCAGTGGGATAATTGACTCATGTACTAGTAGCATTGAGATGCAGTTTAGCAAAGATATGCAGTCTCAGAGTGAAAAAAACACAAACAAGAATCAAGGAAGCTTTGAATTTGTTGAGGAGGAATGTCAACTTTAATAGATCTGACACTAGTAGTTCTTAGGCATTTATTAATCTTATTAGTGTATCTCATAATTCATATTACAAAAACATATTATTGTGGTCGATAGCTTGATGATATTTTATGTGTCTGTTAACTTTTTGCAATTAAAATTTAATATTGATTTGCAATTGCACTTTTCAACTTTATATTTTTAGATAGAAAATAGCATAATAAAAGGGCGTAATGTGTTTATTGATAGAGTTATGTTTATTTAGACATGTTGAGATTTTCATTAATTCTTTCAAAATATAGCCATATGATATAACTCATTCAATACACAAGTAACAACTTTGTGTGATTGTCTATGCAAAAGTCAATACAAAATTTCAGAACCCTTTGCAAATGACCCTGAATTCCCTTTTATAGAAACAAGGGAGCAACAACAACTTCAGGGTGATTTGCAACACGTGAAGAGTAGACTCAAACTCAGTACAATTTTACAAGCCTTGAAATTAAGAGTAAAAGCAAAAAACTAAGCAATACATACTATGATTCATGAGATCGTTGTACCACTATACCATCCACTACTGCAATCAAAGTTGTCAGTGGTTTGATGAAAAACAAAATTCCTTGAGGAGATTTGTCCTTAGGAAGCATATCTAAATCAAACTTCATTTTCTCCTCTATCCTTTCTTTGAAAGCTTTTATTCCAATATATTTATTTGATGTATCAACAATCTTCGGAAAACCAAGATTTTTCAATTTGTTTTTTCTTTTCTTGCAGCTTCATGATCTTTTTTCTAGCTTTCTGAGCAATTTCTTGTCCTTCCCTTAGTTTTTGACATTTTTTAATAATAGATGATACATTTACTGAGGGATCAATGTGGTTGTTAATTCCCTTTTTTGCCAAATAGTTGTCACTGGTGCTACAGACTACTTGCAAAATTTGTTTTGCAATATTCTCTTTGACATAAACATTTGTGTTCTTGTGGATGTAGTTTTGGAGCTTCCAATAATTATTCTTAGAATTTCATTTGATTCAAACCATTCAGAAAACTTTTCACTCCTTTGCATTAATTGCCCCCATATGTTTTCTTATAATTCATCACTGTATTATTTATATTGTCGTTCAATCTCTCTACAGAAGTTTTAATTGTATTCTTTTCTTTCTACAACTCTTGTGTCATTTGTTCACAATTTTTTCTCTTCCTCTGCTTTCTCTTCCCAATGTTTTTTATTTTCCATCTCATGCTCCAATTTGTTCTGTAAGTTTTTATTTGCAGTAGCAGCAAACTCCACGCTTTTGTATAGTTTTGATACACTGGCTCTTTCATCGTCAAATTTTTGAATGCTTTCATCCAATTTTTCCCTTAGTTCCTTCAATTCTACCTCCATTTGTTCCTGCTTTGTAATTGTTGATGTAGAGGCAAAAAAATTTATCCTTTTATGTAATTCATTGCACTCGTTACCTGCTACTTTCCTCTTTGCTTTTTATTCGTCAGGTCCACCTGTTAACTTTTGTATGTTTTTCTCCAACTTATTTTTCTCTCTCCACCTTGAGCAGTGAAGTGTAGACAACTTCGTTGGTCTTTTTTGACACACTAATTTTATCCACATTTTTAACTTTGGAAAAATCCATTTGGTGCTAACGTGTAATTCAGGGGGGATCTATCTGACTCTCTGGTGGTTTTTTATCTTTATTTGGGGGCATAACAACCATGAACTCCATCATATCTTTGTTTAGGTCATATGTGGGAAATACCCCGTTCAATGTAGGTTGTTCCTCTAAAGCTACAATAAGGCACCCCTCTTCAATGTCTTCTTATTTTATTTATTCATATTTGTTGTTTCTACAAATTTATTAAAGAAATCATTACAACGAAAATTTGGGGTTGCTGAAGCAATTGAATGTTTGAAAGGTGAAATAGCACTTGCAGTGATGTACCCGCCTCCACTTATGCATGTTGTTCTAACTAATGCATTTTGAGAATTAGCAACAGCCATTCCTTTTCATGTCCCACTGTCACTTGCAAGTGGAGTTTTAGGAGACTTTTGAGGGGTTTGTTTTGAAGCTGCAAACAATAGATTTGGAGTGGAAATTGAGATATAGTTGGAGTTGTACTTGCCATTGTTTTCATAACCTTTTGCTTCTTCACAATGCCTTGATCACTGGGATTTTGTATAATATCTACTACTATTGGCCTCTTGTTAGAGATATCTTCTTGTTTCACCTTTTTAGGAGAACTAGTATTAGTACCCATTCCATCCCCACTACATCTAGGGGCACTTGATTGAACAGTAATAGGAATACTATCCCTGGATTCCCCACCAGTGGCAGTGGCACTTGTTCAAAGAGTGGTGACAAATGTCCTATCAGTTAGAGTGATCTCTATGGAATAATGATCCCCCTCTATGTTTGAGAGAGGCACTTTGGTATGCGCACCAAGATGGTGAACAAAAAAGAGGTCAAAAGTAGCCACTTTTTTTCCCTAAAATTAATGTCTAAACCTGGACTTAGTGGAGAAATTTGAGACTCATGCACTCAAAATTTGATTGTTACTCTCAATCTAGATTTTGAACTACTAATTTTTTTTGAAAATGGATAATATTAAGAGGATCAAATCCTTTCTACACAATATTGTTCATGTTTTATCCAACAAAACATAAGATAGTGTCTAGTGTGTGGGTCAAAACAATTAGAGTTACATTTAATACTTTGAAAAATCCTTTGGTAGAAAGATAATTAAGAGTGAAGACTGGAAGCTGTGTATTTTTTTGTAATTTTTTGTTAGGATTTTTAAAAGATTTGTCAAAGTGGATGCATCCCAAAATCAGATACTTGTTCGTGCAGGTCACATAACTTGCACCAAAATAATCAAAGAAGTAAGTTTTTTAAAAGTGTGAAAAAATAATGTTTAGAACAATAATATATAATTTATTTCAAATTTGGACAAGTAGGTCAAAAGTTATTAAAAAAATAATATACATATGTCTTTGAGAACTATGGAAAGATTGATAAAAGAAATTTTAAAAAACTATGTTAATATTGTTGAAATCTAAAAAAAATGTGGTTAGAAAACTTAGAAGATGTGTGAAATTATGGTGGTAATTTTACAAATACTCACTTAATAATTTGTAAATATGATGATGAGGAAGTTGAGAAACTAGATTAGAAGAAAAAACATGCCTAAAGAAGGGAAATGAAGCTCCCGAACAAAAGGCTTGTCATCCAAGCCTAAGTATAGGCCTAAACATATGCGTGTTTTTGAATTAAAATCATGCATGTGTTATTTGAAATAAAAACATGTATTTTCTTATATGAGAACAAAACATGTATGCATATTTTTGAATAGGCATAAGGAAAATGTGTTACGTTAATCAAGAAAAACATGCATGTGTTTCTTTGAATAAAAGATAGAGGTTGTAGCTTGGATTTTTAGTTTTTGAAAACACATACACATTTTGTATGCTAATTAGTTTCAGATTTAATCAAATTTTAATAATCAAAAGGCTCCTATCATCATTCTCTTGCTATTTCTCTATCTCACGCTCTTTGTCTCCCCCACACTCTAGACCCATTTATTTCCTTATCACTCTACTTATCCTCCCTCTCTACCTCTCTCTATCTCACTCTCTCCTCTCTCCCCAAGCTCTGGATCTTTCTCAAACTTGATCAAATTTCAATAATCACCAAGATCTTATCACCGTTCTCTCTATTTCTATTTCACTCTATTGGCCTCCCACGATCCCTAAACCTATCTCTCCTTATCATTCCCCTCTCTCCCCCTCTATCTCACTCTCTCTTCTTTCTGCAATCTCTAAAGCTATCTCTCTCATTGTTCAAGCTACTCTTTATCTCCCCTCTCTTCGCTACATGCCTCACACATATTCTCTCCTCTCTATTTCTCTACATACCTCTCACTCACTCTTCCTCCCTTTCTTTCCTCCCACCCTCCCATGTTCCATCTACACTTATCTCTCACCCTTTTCCTCTCTACTAATATTTATCTCCACTCTCCTATCTACATACCTCTACCTCCCTCTAATATTTATCTCCACTCTCCTATCTACATACCTCTACCTCCCTCTATACCTACCTCTATTTATCTACATAAATACCATTCTCTCCCTCCCTCACTCCTTCCCTCACTATTTCTCTCTATCTCACTCTCTGTCTCTCCCAAGATTTATACCTAGATCACTCTTTGTCTCTCCCCTCTCTCTACCTCTATCTCACTCTCTCCTTCTAGACCTATCTTTCTACCCCTCTTTCTCTCACCCTTCACTCTCTACTCTCTTTCTCCACTTTTCTCATGCAATGATGTTTTGAGGAACATGGCACATCATGGTATATTAGTTCAATTGAAGAAGTGTTATAAATTGTATGATGAGGATGAGAAAAGACAATTGGAGGAAGGAGTAATCACATATATGAATAAGTATAATTCAGCATTGATTGAGATCAAAGGGGACATTCTTGATGATCTACTTGATATACTTGAAGCTAAGAGATTGACAGAAAAAGGATAAGGAAATCAAAGAATTGGCTTTGGTCAATCTATATCCTATTATTGCTAAAGGAGGAAGTAGACATTCTTCTTGAGGAAGCCAAGAAAAAGTTGAATTGGAAATCAAGAATAAACAAACTTGTGCTTGGAAATATAGATGAGGTCACCAAGGAAACAAAGAAGGTGATGACACAAATTCTGATAAAAAAACAGTATGAGGTTGCACAAAAGAATGATGAGTAGATTGATGAACCATTGGGCACATCACTCCATGTGACTAATGATGAACTAGACATCTTCATTTCTAGTGTTCCTGTTACACTTTCAGTTGGTAATGATGAAGAGGAAGACATAACTGGAGTTCATAGTTCTACAAAGCAACAATAAAAGGAGGAGAATATGAACTTGATAAGGAAGAAAAGGAGGATGAAGAAAAAGAGAAATTAGATGATTGGGGAGAGGAAATAGAGAGATTAGAAAAGAAGAAGAAATAGTGAAAGATTGCACTCATGAAGGAGTTGAACAAAGAGGTTCAGAAGTGAAGGTTAAGGTTGAAGAGATGGCAAGAGACACTACAAGGGCAGTAGGTGAAAAAGACATTATTGATTCAGAGGACATGCAAATTACTCAAGGTTCAATCCAGTTGGATGCTCTCAGTCCTAAACAGTTGATGGATATTGGCACTGTAGCACATACTCGAGTAAGGAATCAGATCTTGAAGACACATAGGAAAGACAGTGAGTTGCTTACTCTTGCACCTCAATTTTTGTGCAAGATCATGCCTACCTAGGCAATGAATCAGAATGAATCAACTTCATGGCAGTTAGAAAGTTTATTGAAGGCAGCTAATACACATTTTAAATCGTTAGAGCAGACAACATTTGTGAAGGTACAAAGTGAATATGGGGATAAGAGACTCAATGAGTTGGAGGCTGAAATCGTCGTAGACAAAAACTCTTTGGTCCTCGCAATTCAAGGAGTGGAGAATGCTTTGACTAAAGGGAGCATAATTTACAAAGGATGTACTGATTATAGCATATGTGTATCTAATGTTGACAAAGTTATTAAGGAGTCTGAGGAGAAGCTAACTTAAATATCAAAGTCTTTTGATCCTTTGAAGACTTTAGCCTCACTGCATGCAATGGAAGTGACTACTCTAAATGACAAAATCAAAACACTTGTCACTGTAAAGGAAAGAGTGAAGAGAAGAATTGGTCAGCTTATGAGCTTAATTGTTCCTAAGCTTGATATTTTGTTGAATAGTCTCAAGGAGGCAGATGCAATGGAAGTGACTACTCTAAATGACAAAATCAAAACACTTGTCACTGTAAAGGAAAGAGTGAAGAGAAGAATTAGTCAGCTTATGAGCTTAATTGTTCCTAAGCTTGATATTTTGTTGAATAGTCTCAAGGAAGCAGATGCAATGGAAGTGACTACTCTAAATGACAAAATCAAAACACTTGTCACTGAAAAGGAAAGAGTGAAGGGAAGAATTGGTCAGCTTATGAGCTTAATTGTTCCTAAGCTTGATATTTTGTTGAATGGTCTCAAGGAGGCAGATCTAACTTATAATATGCCAGATACTGAGACAGAGAAAACAACTTATGCAATCTATGGGCAAATTGAGGTCATAGAGAGTATGAAGAAGAGTTGGGACAGATTTTGCAGCACTGAGGAGTAATTTCTTAGACATTTTCAAACTCTTGTAAGTATGTATGGATACCCTGTATATAGCAGAGATACTTAGGATTTTGGTAGGAGAATCTTTTTGAGTTCGACCCTTTGTCATTGTTGTCAAAGGGGAAGAGGTAAGGAGTGAAAAATGAAGAGATTCGTCTCAGGGAGTTCAGATTTTTGGACAAGGAGAAAACTTTTTGGAGTATGGCAGTTTGGTATTTTTGGACACTGTTATTTTTCGCTAAGTAGAAATGTTTGACAACAATAATACTTGAAAGTTAAACTCAAATCTCACTAGAGCACCTGTCATCGGAAATTATAAAGGAGAGATACTTCAACAATTATGGAGGTAAGAAAATTGAAAGTAAACAATTATAGAAGTGAGATACTTGAAAATTGAACCCAAATCTGACTAGAGCAACATCATCAGAAATTATAGCGGTGAAAGACAACATCATCAGAAATTATAGAGGTGAGATACGAAAGTTATACGGTAGCCTGTGTAGAAATAGGCTGGTTATTGCAGCTTAACAAGGAGTGAAAAAACCTATCTCTAAAAGCACACGAAACTCACCTATTCTTTAAAAGCATAGGAAACTTACAGAATGAATGGGGACTAAAAAAAAATGTATTGACAGAATTAAGAGTGAGCAGACCCCTCTGCATGGAAGTTAAGTGACCATATATTGGAAATTCAAGATATTGTATAACATTTTAAGTATTATGTTAGCCATTTTTACCCAACGCTGGCCTTGATATAAGCAACAGCTGGACAGCTATCACTGACTTACCAAAGTCTATTACTCCCTTGTCAAGAAATGATAAGTCATGATGGTTAGCCTCTGCTCAGTTTTTGTAAAGGATGATGATTAACACTACTTGTATGTACAGGTTAAATAATACGGACTATGATTTCAGTCCTCGTAATTCTGAAAGCACTGAAAGCATTTCCAATATGAGGAAGATTTTCCAGCAATTAGGAAGATTCCTCATTTGAGGGGTCTGTAAACGTCCAACATGAAACCTTAGTTCAAATTCATTTATCCAGAGAGAATGAAAAAGATACAGTAGCTATTTACTAAAATGGGCTGATCTGCATCAGAGGGTTAATATGATTCAAAGGAAACTGGACGTTTTGATAAGACATTCTAGTATTCTACCTTTGGCATTGTAATCTGCACTTATAAGTAGACTGTGTTGGAAAGCCCAAGAAAATGAGGAAAGATAAAGAAACATACAAAATTATTGCTTGAGAGGAAAAAATTTACACACCCTCAGCAAAGATTTAGAAGGATTTGATCAGCCGCTTGCTGTGTGGGTGGATGAGCTAGGCGTGAGTTTCTTTTCAGCGCTGTTGCGGGACCAAAGATAGGGTGTTGTGTTATTCAGATAGATGGGAGTTCTCTTGAAATGGTAGATACGACAATGTCTGTGGATGATGGTTGTTGTGCGTTGGTGTGAAGCCGTGCCGCAGATATATTCAGTAGGTTGAATATTCAAGAGTGAGGCTGGGTATTTCTGAAAGAGAGGAGTGCACATAGAAAAATACAATTAGCTGCAATTTTTGATAAAAAAGATTTGAGAAATCCGGGTGTTTGAGAGTTTTTTAATTTGTACTGAGACTAGCGTGTGAAGTTTTATTTGTGTGTGCTTCATGGCAGGTGTGTTTTGATGGTATGAGGTATTGAGTCTACTATGTGCAGAGTTTTTAACAGCGTGAGATGTATTTCAAGAAAAGTGTAGCAGTGTATGTTTCTGAGGAGCTTATTATTGCGTTGAGAGATATAGAGCTCCGATATATTTAAAGCAAAAAAAGGGAGATTTTTGTTTTGTGGGGAAGACATATTAGTTGCTTCTGGAGTTTGTTCCTTTTGGAGATGGCATGTTGATGTAGAATCGATATATAATTTAACCAGTAGCTGCGTAAATTTCTATTTGATATTCTGGGTGGTGTTCTTCTTTTCTGACTTTGCAGTGAAAAAGGATGTTAAGCTGTGCAATTTCTTACATCTGTAGAGTCTTTTGGAGAGGGCAGTAAAAGATTTACAGTGCTGGAGTTTACTTCTTTTGAAGCTGCGTTGATAACTGGTGTACTCTTAAGTAAAGCAGAATTCTGAGATTTTGACATTTTTTGGAAAGTTTTATTTGAGGTTTGTATTTTGGAGTTGGTGTTCTATCTGAGGTTGGTACCTTTAGCAACTGGAGTTGGTGCTTCAGTCAATGTGAGTTGGAGCTCACTCTTGTAAGCTGGGTTGGTGCCCACTATTTGTTTATCTGCTGTGCCCACTGTTTGTTAAGTTTTGTATGCTGTGGTTTTTTACCTGAAAGGTTTTCCACAAGAAATCTGTTGTTTGTGTATTTATGATTGCTCTAATATGGTTTATATCTTTTTAAGTTATTAAAGGATTAAAAATAAAGCGATACTGATTCCCCCTCCCAGTATTGCTTGTGTGCTCTTCAGTCCTAACTGTTTTTGTGCTGGTTCTGTGCAGCCTAGTTCTCTTTTTCCTGTTTCTTGGTTTTGGTGGCAAGTGTGGTAGCTTTTTTTTGTCTATATCTTTTTTTTGTAAAGGGACTAGAAACCTTGTCTCCTTAATTGATAAAATCAATGCACTTGAGGTACGCACAATTCTCTAATAACAATGCATGCAACCAATAAGGTATATTCGAAGAAAACGAAGACAATAACCCTCATCGCAAGAAGAAACAACAGACAAGTGCTAACCTCAACCCATGTTTGATGTCAAGAAAATGCCACGGTACCATAATTCCAATCAACTCATGATTATACAGACATTATCATTCACCAGAGAGTGAAAAAACTCCACAAAATCCATAAAACTTCTTAAAATGACATATATTGAATTATTGATATCAGATTTTCACAAGCACGCTGCCAAGAAATAAACTTCTTAAAATGACATATATTGATATCAGATTTTCACAAGTACACTGCCAAGAAATAAACTTCTTAAAATGACATATATTGATATCAGATTTTCACAAGTACGCTGCCAAGAAACCAATATTGGATTCAACTGTCTTGGCTAAAAAACATATTGTCTCAGGTATTATTCTATATTAAGACATAGAAAGAAATAAAACATTCAGTCTGTTTTAAAATTCATAAAATTTGCCATTCAGAAGTCCAAATAAAGCTAAGAACACACGATTCAATAACGCTCAGCCCAACTAATTCCTAAAACCCACCACGAAGACGAAGCACCAGGTGAAGGGTGGACTCCTTCTGAATGTTATAATCAGCAAGGGTACGTCCATCTTCAAGCTGCTTACCAGCAAAAATAAGCCTCTGCTGATCCGTAGGAATGCCTTCCTTGTCCTGTATCTTGGCCTTCACATTATCAATGGTGTCAGAGCTCTCCACCTCCAGAGTAATTGTCTTTCCGGTCAAGGTCTTGACAAAAATTTGCATACCACCTCGTAGACGAAGAACAAGATGGAGAGTCGACTCCTTCTGGATGTTATAATCAGCCAATGTACGACCATCTTCGAGCTGCTTCCCAGCGAAAATGAGCATCTGCTGGTCTGGTGGAATGCCTTCTTTATCTTGGATCTTGGCCTTCGCGTTGTCAATAGTGTCAGAGCTCTCCACTTCAAGTGTAATGGTTTTTCCGGTGAGAGTTTTTACAAAGATTTGCATGCCTCCCCTGAGACGAAGTACCAAGTGGAGAGTAGATTCCTTTTGTATGTTATAATCTGCTAGGGTACGTCCGTCCTCAAGTTGTTTTCCAGCAAAGATAAGCCTCTGCTGGTCCGGGGGAATCCCTTCCTTGTCCTGGATCTTGGCTTTTACATTGTCAATGGTGTCGGAGCTCTCAACCTCGAGAGTGATAGTCTTGCCTGTGAGGGTCTTAACAAAGATCTGCATGTTGAATCTAAAGAAGATCCTTAACTTACCTGGAAAAAACCATAATGCCCATTAATGTAGCCAATAATGAAACTTAGAGATGCCAATTAGATCACATTTCATATTAAGATGTAGCTGCTTCAGGATTAAATTATGTAAAAAAATTCCACATCAATGTTTCGGATCATGGAGTGTGATCTATGAGGAAAGCAAAAAAACCGAAGCATTAATGCAAACCATTTTTTACACAATTTAATCCAGAAGCAGCTACATCTTGATATCATGGATTGTGAAAATCTCTCATCATTGACATTTCATATTTCTACACAAGCATATATGCCAAAATCAAATCACATTTGAGATGATTCAGCCCATGAAAAAGGAGCAAAGCTTGAAACATAAAAAAGAAGTATTTTTTATGGAAAAAGTGCCTGGAGCCAAGCCACCCCTGAATATAATGCGCTCTGTACTATAAACGGAGCAAAACATCCAAGTTCAATAAGGTAAAGAACAACCTCTAACCACCTTCTTAAAATACCAACACATATTATGACGATATTTGGGCGGGCTCAGTATGAAATCGTCTTGAAATCATCTTGAAGGCTAACAACATACACAGTTTATTTGAAGAGGATAAGATCAGCCAAACTGCTAGTTTTTTTATCAAGATCGATAGCAGAAAATCAGATATGGAAAGTAGTATGGAGATAGTTTAAAACTGTGAGCCTTGTGAGCCTTTTGGTCCCTTAGAGTATTCGGTCTCGTGAATGTCATTAAAATCAGCCATTCATTCATTCATATAGGAGATCACAAGCATGCTTTACTCATTTAAAGACTAAATGCTAAAACAAAAGACTAACGAGCTTTGTTGAGTGAACGTCCAACATGGTAGTGAAAACAACACCCAATAAGCACTGAAATTTTATTGACCTGTGGTATAGAAGCCTGGTCTAAGTAAGGCAAGTTTAGGCTCCAGCTCAGACCAGAAAACTGGAAAAAACCTATGTAAAGCAATGCAAATTAAATGCGCTCAATAAAGCTGCACAAATCCCCATACATAAAAATCACAGTTTAGTACAGAGAGCTTGTCAATGAGCTTTTGATATAGTGGTGAAACTAATAGTTCTGAATGAGAGCACTCGGAATCAAATCCTGCTGAATGCTTCTGAAAATGACAAGGGGACTGCGCCGTAGACGATTTTTGACAGAATGGAGGGAGGAACTGCTGGCTGCGTAAAAAAGTATAAAGCTCCAAAAGCTCAACAACATAGGAATAACATCAAGGTGACTTTCGATCAAATAGATACCCCTAAACTCCAAAGGATAAATAAGATTCTATAATTTTGATGTAAAACCCTGAAAAAGCCAGAGTGGTTGGAGTTCATGTATACCACCCATACAATACTTCTGACAGATCTAAGGAAGACCATTTTATGCCCCAACTCAGACCAAAAAACTGGACAAACCCATGAAACGCAGTGCAAATGAAAGGCTTTTCACTAAAGCTCACCAAGGTGTAGATTAAAGACAGAGAGCTTCGCGTGCATTTCATATGGACTCGGGCGCATGTAAAGTATCAAGTACAATATTTCTAATAATAACTTTGGACAACTTACGCAGTTTCCAATAGGTCAAAACCCTAGCTAATTAAACCATATCTTGGGCCAAGAAAGATGCTTTAGGGTTTCATCCTGGCCAGGGGTTAAGAGGTGAATGAAAAAACACTATTGGAACTCAATCAGGTTGGTTTATATTCAATTAAGCGTTTAATTCTCATCAGCTTAAACTAAAAAAAAATGCTTAACGAGCGGGACTTCTCCTCCCATCAGAAACCTTTGGACACAAACCCTAGCAGAACTTTCAATCATAGAGAACTGAAGACAATATCCTACGCAACTAATTTAACACCATTAACAGAAGAGCAATAATTAAGTTTGGCATACCTGTCAATAGAGCCTTCCAGGAACAGCAAGAGAAGGTGAGAAAGGAGTTGAAAACGAAAGCAGGGGAAAGGATGAACGGAGTGGTGTATTTATTTATAGCGCGACGAAGGAAATTTTGCCGCCTAGAGACGTGTCCACCAAATTCGCATCCAATGGTGTGACTTACACATCTGTACAGCCAGCTGGCCTTGGCCCGCTGTTAATCACATTAAGGGCATGACTATCATCAATGAAGTTTTACTCTTCCCTCTACAAAGAAAAGGAAGTTCTCCCCGAGTTTAGGTAGTTATAATCAGCAGAGTAAATACTAGCAATCGCACCTGTGTGTGCAATGGGTATGCCGAAGTTATATTGAAGATATATATGTTTGAATACATTTTTTATCAATTCTTGAAATAATATTAAGTTATAACATATGTTGACATGTCACATATTTGACTAAATCTTACCTACATTTTCTCACAGTTTTAGGTCACATTGTGCACTGACTTAAGTATCATTCT
>MU227479.1:1904559-1925055 GCA_018584345.1 Thuja plicata | reverse complement strand
TATATATATATATATATATATATCTCAATAAAATAGTAATTGAATTGAAATGAAACCTACTTTATTAAAGTGCTTTATTAAAATAATTAAATTGAACATGCAAATCAACAAAGTATTAAAAAGTAAACTGAATTCCAAAAACAAAGGACTACCTACTAGTTCAACTCAATCAAATGTATGCATAATTGGATAAATATGATAACTCTAACATAACTCAATCACACACACACACACACACATGTATATCATGCATTTCAATAAAATAGTAATTGAAATTAAATGAGACCTACTTTATCAAAGTGCTTTACTTAAATAATTGAATTGAACATGCAAATCACCAAAGTAATAAAAAAAGAAAACTCAATTCTAAAAACAAAGTTTAGTCTACTAGGTCATTGCCAAAGTAAAGCCATAAAGACTTTACCTATGATGAAAGGTTATTGTCTTCTACTCTTCTCCAATATGTATCCTTGAAGCCTGCAAAACAGGTGTCATGCATAAACCTAATCATCATATCAGAATATAGTATATCCAATTACATTAAACCCACAATTACAAATACAAATACAAAATAGGAAAATTCTTAGATAACCATATTTCCCAAAAGAGTAGGTGTGTTGACAAACACAATTTTATTGTATCATTGAAGATCGTTGCATCTGGTTCATCTCTCATACATATCCCATACCTGCAAAAAAATAGGAACAACTGGGGGTAGCGTAACATTGTAACATCAAATCATCCCTAAAAAATTGCATGCACAACAACTGCTATCTCATTTTAAATATTCATGAAAATAATCAACTTTCTAATTAACATGAAAATCAATGATGTTGTGCAAGTCCACATGATTTGCAAATGTTTGCCACCTTCTTGAAGTCAAATATTTCTGCAATATTCCTGTGGTACATCTTCTATCTTGTATAACTAATATGAGATTTCAGCAAGGTTAACAAAAAGTTGTAAATCATGTGGATACATCAATACAAGTTATCACATTTTATAACTTAGCAAAGTAATAATTGAAGTGAAATCTAACCTATTTCACTTTGTCAACCACAATAGACAAACTAAAAGACCTTTTTGGTATTGAATTGTGATGGGCAAAGGTAACTTAATGTGAATAGCCTTGACACAACGTAATTCAACCCCAAAAGGTCTCTAAGTAATGTTTCATGTGTTAAAAACATGAAAATCAGAATGCAAATTATATTTTATAAATTCATCCAAATGTGCAATTTGAATGCATTCATTTATGAATGTTGAATATCGAATTTGAATATTGGTGAGAAATAATCAATCATTTCATACTTAATAAGGAGATGTGCAACAAGCTAAATTGTTATTGCTTGCAGACATTCAGTCATTTCATACTTACATATCCTATTTAATTCTCATTTGTGTGGATACACACACACACACACACACACAATCATGCACACACACATATACATATAAATACATGTGTGTCTCCATGATTGTATATGTATATACACATAATAAATTAAATAAAACCCATTTTTCAATATGTAAAGTACGTATAATAAAGTGCTTAAGTGTATGTGCATGTACACAACTCTCTTAATAACATTAGGAATGGGGGGCCACATATCCATAATTATACATAATTTTTCATTCATATTCATAATTATGCAAGCATACATTAAACCAAAACAATCAATAAACTTTAACATTAAACTTTTGCTTGTTTTGACTGAATCAAAATTTAACTTTTGTATTAATGGTTATATCAAAATGTTGTACCCATGTTTGCACAATTACAATACAAAATATAAGTTTGCATTCAAGTAGACTAGCCCCGCATATGAGGGGATATCACCCAAAAAAATAGATGGAATAAGTGTAAGTAGAAAAATCTGCACATCCCTAACTATACATATGTTTTAATTTTGTGACAAAAAGGGCAACTCCATAGAAGTAGTCAACGATAACAACTTTCTCGTGAGGTGCAAAAAAATCTTCATGATTAGAATTGAAGATTGCAAAAGAACTGTAGTCATCAATAGAACATGAATAGGTGAAGAGCTCCCATGCTTCCACCATAAGGTCTTAACAACCCTCTCTGGTCAAATAAAAAATTATGCCAAGTCTTCCAGAGATGATGTGTGGATCAATATTTCAAATGCCCTTGGCAACTTTTGCCCCGTTGCGGGGTACCACGACATGGTTACAAAACTCCAAAACCCAATGAAGTCTACTTGTAACTTGAATGAGGGCATAAAATACAAGTTTATAGATGAACCCATTGTGTAGATGTGAGCCACCTACATTGTGTTGCACAAGATAGACAATAGCTTCCTTGAGATTGTCATCTTTCACAACAAATAATCTGGAGCATTGGTCTTGTAATGACTCCTCAAAAGGACAACATTGAATACCAAAATGTTTGATCCATCAAGAACACCTAAAACAAAGTAACATTTATGAAAACAATAAATATGTATGCCAATATAATGATGTAAACATGGAAGGCAGGGAGACAATCATTATTTAATTCCATCACTGTACATACAAGAAAGGAAGCATGCTTGATGGGAACAACATTACATGAATGTTGCATAGCATAGCACAAACGGTTACACAACATAGTAAAACATATATGTAATTGTGCACACATGGGTACAACATTTTAATGTTACCATGAATAAAAATTTACGTATACATAAGCATAATTGTGCATATATATACATAATTATGTATGTGTATCATTAGTGAGAAAGCCCAATTTCAAAATTACAATGTAGGTAATTGTAATTGGAATACATTTACACAATCATTGTTTAACTCCATCACTATACATACAATAAAGGAAGCATGCTTTATGGGCACAACATTAACTGGAGGTTGCAGAGCATAGCACAAACGATTACAGAGCTAAGATGGAGATCCAAGATGTAGACGGGAATGGTGGGAGAAGAGTTTTGGTGGGGAAAATGGCAAATAAAGCTGTGAAAATAGTATTATTTAGGGCTCCCAAATGAACAGACATTCACCCCAACCATTCCTCTTTCATATGTATACACAATTATGCATATCTATACATAATTATGCATATGTATACGTAATTATGCATATGTATCCACATTTATGTATTTCTATACATAATTATGTATATGTATAATTAGTAACCATTTATGCGTAATCCTTTATGCATGCGAATAATTATTTTACCAAAATTTGAAAACCCTCAATGACATTTGCAAAAAATAAACATTTTAAGGAAATGGAACACATTTGAACAAATGATGACAAAAGATACCAAAATGCATGAACAAGGAAGGAAAATCCATCATTTTATTGCACAATAATGTATAAATATATACTTTTTAATGCACAATAATGTGTATATATATGTATATCTATACACTTTTACACATAATATATATATATATATATACATTTTTATGCATAATAATGTATATATATATATGTACATTTCTATGCATAATACACACACACAAACATTATGTTTGTAGCCCCAGAAGTAGCATTCATCATTTTATTGTAACCCTTTATGCATATAGATAATCATTTAATAACAAAAAGATGCATGAGATAAAATAGAAGCAGGTGATGGAGGAGGTAACTATGATATGATTATAAAATATTTATTGAGGTGACTATGATATGATTATAACATGTGTATTGATGTGGTAACTCTAATTTATATGGTAATAAAATGAAATAGGTTGCATTATTTAGAACCTTCGACTAAAAAGATCCACAAAAAAGAACATAACAATAAATTTACTGAAGCATACAATAT
The DNA here is from genome assembly GCA_018584345.1 of Thuja plicata. Taxonomy (NCBI): domain Eukaryota; kingdom Viridiplantae; phylum Streptophyta; class Pinopsida; order Cupressales; family Cupressaceae; genus Thuja; species Thuja plicata. The sequence goes on along the minus strand of MU227479.1, from coordinate 1,921,268 downwards.
TAAACTTCTATGTTGAAAGAGATAATCGATGCAAATACTTACAGGCACTGTAAACAGTATCAATGAATAATGACCATAACAATAAGTTTAGTGTAAACCGAATTGCATAAACATGGAAGCAAAATCTATCATTTTATTGTAACCCTTTATGCATAGTGATAATCATTTAATAGAAAACTGAAACCCTTGAGTACATTTGCAAAATAATAAACATTTTCAGGAAATGGAATGCATTCTTATAAATGATGGCAAGAAATACCAAACTGCATGAATGTGGAAGGAAAATGCATCATTTTATTGCAACCCTTTATGCTTATAGATAATCATTTAATAGAAATTTGAAAACCCTCAATGACATTTGCAAACTAATTTTGAATTTAAGGAAATGGAATACATTTGAACAAATGATGATAATAGATGCCAAAATGCATGAGCGGGGAAGGAAAATCCATCATTTTATTGCTACCCTTTATGCATACGGATAATCATTGAGCAAAAGACTGAAACCCTCAACTACATTTGCAAAATAACATACATTTAAAGGAAATGGAACACATTTGAATAAATGATGACAAAAGATACCAAAATGCTTGAACGAGGAAGGAAAAACCATCATTTTATTGTAACCCTTTATGCATTTAGATAATCATTGAATAACAAACCGAAACCCTCAAGTACATTTGCAAAATAATAAACATTTAAAGGAAATGGAACACATTTCAACAAATGATGACAAAAGATACCAAAATGCATGAACAAGGAATGACAAACCATCATTTTATTGCAACCCTTTATGCATTTAGATAATCATTGAACAACATACCAAAACCCTCGAGTACATTTGCAAAATAATAAATATTTAAAGGAAATGGAACACATTTGAACAAATGATGACAAAAGATACCAAAATGCATGTACACAGAAGGAAGATCTATCATTTTATTGTAACACATACGAATAATCATTTAACAGCAAACCGAAACCCTCGATGACATTTGCAAAATAATAAACATTGAAGGAACTGGAATACATTTACAAAATCATTGTTTAACTCAATCATTGTACATACAATAAACGAAGCATGCTTGATGGGCACAATGTTACCTAGAGAATGCATAGAAGAGAACAAACAGTTACAGAGCTAGCTAAGATGGAGAGCCGAGTTGTAGAGCGGAATGGCAAGAGAAGAGTTACAATGAAAAAAATGGAAAATAAAGTTGTGAAAACAATGTTGTTTAGGGTTCCCAAATGAACCAACATTCCCTCACGGAGGCCTATTACATGGCGCATGGGTAACTAAAATGGGGTCACAGATGATTTTTTGGCCCCTTATTCCTAACGTGATTAACATAATAGTGAACAGACCCATACACTTAAATACTTTACTATAGGTACTTTATATATTTGAAAATAACTTTTTTATTATTTATAATTGGATTTAGAATGGACCACTATTGGGGTTCCTAGTGTCTAGTATCGAGTGACACATTGTTTGGCCACTTTTTGACCTATACGCACATAACGACTTCTATAGAGTGGATCATTATTGGTGAGAAGTTGAAACCTTAGCTTTAAGAAGTTAAGTTTCTTACGAGAACAACAACAAAAAATTGGGATATTTTGACATCGTTTGGTACCTCAATTAAGCGCGTGAAGTTAGCTATAGCCACTAGTGGGTATCTTCCCCTATTTTAATCTTTGAAAATATAAAATTTGCATCCATGTTAATCTTTTTCAAACCTGTTTAGCTTGTTAAATAGCACACTAGATACCTTGAGTTGAGCAAATAAGATTATATACTTATGTAGCCTTGTCATCAATTATCAAGCAGATCAGAATCTCTCATAGCATAAAGCATCTACACTGGAACATTATATTAGCTCAAAATTGTCATTTGCATTATAAGCATTGCATCATCTACTCGAGGTATCTTTAAAAAATAAGACTCATTATTCATTTTTGCACAACCTATTATTTAATAGCAATTAAAATACCTCAAGCTACACACCCATGATATTAGCCAACTAAACATGTTTTTGAAAGGACCGCATAAGAAAAAATTCATCATTCACGATACAACATTAACATGTCATTGTACATGCCAATAATGAGCTTACGAGAGAGTAGAATTGCACTACAACAAAAATCTAGTATTGACTCTACAATTGTCCTCTCTCTCGAATACAACACAAGGACAAAATAAGGGAATCGTCTACTTCAAATTCATCCCCCACACAAACTTAATGACATGTTCACAATGTTATGCTACAAGAAACCTAAGCAATATGTGGATCAACTAGGAGATATCACATTCAGGGTAAAAGTACAAAGGCGTGTCCTACTTTAAACCAACTAATCAACACAACTAAATTTAAGTATTTCTAAGTAAAAATTAGTTTTGGTCAAACATATGGTCTAGCTAGATTCATTCTAGCTAAGTTAGATACGTGTCTTAATATTTCTGATTGGAAGTGTCTATTGAATACATATTTTAGATAACTTTGGGTCCAATTACAAAAAACAAAAATCAGAAAAGTGATGTTTCAGCAACTCCTCCTTTTATGTTTTTTTTTTAAATATAAAAAATATCATTTTGTAGATCTATAAGTGAACTTTTCTAAAAATATATCTTTTTAATGTTTTAAATACTTTTAATACTTTATATTTAATTTTTATTGAAACAATCATCATCATGGAAATATACGGTTGATTATATTATTATGAAAAAATGGCAAAATTTATTTTAAAAATCTAGAAAAAATATGATGTAGTAGAGGAAAGAATTTGTATCAAGAGGATATAATTTATTTCTATTTTGGATAAATAGTCAAAACAAAAAGTAACGTCGAATGGAAAGAGATATATTTCAGTACACAAATTTTTTTTTTTAATTTAAATATACATTTATAAAAAATAGTGAAAAGATATATTCACGCACTAAAGTTTCAAGTTTTTTATACACACAAAAAAATTGAATAAAAAAGAAAAAAATACTATATTAAGGTTGACGGACGATGTATCTTCGATTTCAATATTTTATCAGCAACTAAATTTTATTTTTATTTTTATTAAAAACTATATTTCTATAATTTTTAAATTTTTTATAAAAATTAAAAACATAAAATACATTAAAAATTAAACATTTTATTAGTTTACATCATTTAAAAATTCTCAACATAAGATTGGAATACTTGCTTTGCGCTTTGCTAGGGTTTTGTGCTCCGTACTGCTTTTCTAAATCTTGCATATCTGTGTCATACCACATTTATTGTGGGAGTTCATTAGGGTTATAATGGCTTCGACCAACTTTAGCCCAACAGTTGATGTTGGTGCTAAAGTTGTGGCGATGGAAGCTCATGGTGCCCCTGAACAAACAACCTCGCAAATTTGTGTCGAAGGTGTTTCACAAGGTATGCCTTCCCCTGATATTGTGCTTCCCATTCAAGATTTTGATAATGCATGTGAGTGGCTAGAGAAATGCACTTTGATAGGATATTTTGTGGGTAGGGTTCCTCCTGAAAGCATGTTGCGAGAATGGGTTGCCAAGGCCTGGAATCCTCATGGGGTCCACCTTGATGGTGTTCAGAGTCTTACCAAGGGATTTTTTGTTTCATTTTTTGAATCCTTCCCGTGTTGAGGCTATCCTCTCTCATGAGCCTTGGACCGTTTGGTCTTCCCTTTTAGTCTTTTAGCGATGGTCTTGAGAATTTACCATCTCAGATGACAAGAAACTCAGGGTCCTGAATTGTGTTGAATTCTCTAGTCTTCCTTTGCCTTGTTGGTCAATCATGCAAACCATTCTCCAGTCTATTGGAAAGGTGGTTTGTTTAGAACCAAACCATTTTTTTAATGCCCGTCCCCAGAGGAGGGTTTGTGTTAAGGTCGACTTGGCTCACGACCTCAAGGAAACCATTGATATTCAAGTGGGTTGTACCCGTTTCTCCCAGAAAGTGCTTTAATTGGATCTGCCTAACACTTGCTACAAATGCCATTTGTCCAAGCATAAGATTAAGGATTGTCCCTTGGTAGTGCCAAGAAGTCCCCTCCTAAAGAGTCAACTTCTCGGCCCGCGGAGAGTGCCAAAAAAGAAGAAGGTTGGACTATAGTGGTCCGCAAAGGAAAGAACTCTTCGACTTATTCCTAGAAAAATCTTGTCAGTTCATCTTCCCAGTCACCGACATAGGTTTCTTCTCAAGCTCCGATTACTCAGATGGTTACTCCTCCTAAAACTCCTATTTCAAACCTTGGCCAGCAGGGGATTTTTGCGGCTGAGGGTGCTTCCCACCCTCCTTATATTCTCACTCCTCAAGATGCTTTAGTGATTATAGCTCAACTGACATTGCATCATTCTCGCAGCCCTTCTAGGCATGCTGAGAACAATGATGGTGCTCCAGAAAAGTGTAGAGATGTTCCAGGTGGTGACTCTTCTTCTAGCTTCAAACCCAGTTCATATTTATTGCACAACAACTTATCCCCTCTTGGGGATGAGGAAGAAATGCAATCTTTTAATTAATGAATTACATCTCATGGAATGTAAGAGGTCTTATAGACCTTCACATAAAATATTTTGTTAGAGATGTTCATCATTGTGTTTCTAGCCTAGATGTTTTGTGCCTCTAGGAGGTTAAAATTGTTAGTTTCATGCTTGTTGTTGCATGTCGTGTTATTTGGTTGGATAGCCTTATTTTTTCTTCCCAGCATGAAGCTGGTCGAGGTGGAGTTACTACTCTCATCTCCCCTCATTGGATTTCTTCATTTATTAATCATGGTTCTGATCCCATGCAGAGAGTTGTATGGGTTTTGCTGTCAATTGACAATCATTCCTTTGGGATCATTAATGTTTACACTCCCAATGATGCTATTGAAAGATCACATATGTAGCATTGGGTAGAAGACTCTTTTTGACCTACAAATTGTCTCATGTGGGGGGACTTCAATATGGTTGAGGTGGCATCAAACAAGGATGGGATTTTACCTTTTTGTTGGACAGCTCGAGAAAGAGAGGCCTGGTTTTACATGAGTAATAAATTAGGCCTTTTTATACTAATATTAATCATTTTCGTCCTAGTGGGGCCTAACATACTCGGTGCAATTTTTGAGCTTGCTCTGACAAAATATTTAAAAGGCTTGATCATGCCATGATCACAGCACAATCTTTTTTTTTCATTTTTTGAAAACTAAGATCTTCATGTTTTTCCACTTGTGGATGTGACGTTGTCAGACAAATACCCCATAAAGTTCTATATTGAATGGAAGACATCTAGGATGCATCCTTCCAAGATGCAATTCTATCTGAACACATCATTGCTTCATCATCAAGCCACCATGGCCCACATTCAACAGGTTTGGAACCTGGAGCCTAGGCCACATCAGCCAACTGGATGGATTGTTTGGTGGAATGACGTCATCACCCACACTATGAAATTTCTCTGCATTTATGGTAGACAAATTGCTATGTACCACTGACATTTGTATAATTCCAACACCAAGGATCTCTCCAAGGATCTTTGTGTTGCCACTGAAGCTATAGCTTTGAATCCTTTCAATGCTGACTTGCAAATTTGGGTAGCTCAAATCAGGCACCATAAGAAGATTGTTGATCAAAATTCTGCCAAAGGAGCTCAAATTAAAGCTAGGCTACATTGGCTTAAGGTGGGTGATAGAGCTTTAAAGGAGTTATTCATAGCTCTTAGAGCTCGTCATACTTCCTCAGGTATCAAAAGGATTAAGCAAAGATGATCGGTTCTTACTGAACTTCTAGACATTCTTCAAGATTTTGTTTGACATTATGAGAAGGTATTCACAGTGCAGGGAATTTCTCCTATCAGGGACCAAGCTTTGTAAGATTGTATTTTGGTTGTGCCAAATAAGCTTTCAGTTACCCATAGGACTTTCCTTGACAAGATGTTCAATCTTGAGGACCTCAAGGAAGTTGTCTTCTCTTTGGTGGATGACAAATCCCCTAGATGTGATGGCTTTTCTTGTGATTTTTACAAAGCCTTCTAGCCTTGTGTTGGCCACGACCTTCATAAGGTCTATATTGAAGCTTTTCATTCACAGTCCTTGGGACAAATCATCAATCAAGGGAATATTAAGTTCATACCCAAAGATGGAGACCTAGAGGATATTTGCGATTCGAGGCCCATTACATTTCTTAATGTCACTTACAAGATCTTTGCCAAAGCTTTGGATCTCAAGATTCGCCACATTTTGCCTCTCATTGTTCAGCCTAAGAAAACCAGATTCATCAAGTCACAATTCATTTTGGACAACATTATTGCTATCTGGGAAGACATGGAATGGGCAAGACATTCTAAGAAGGGTGCTATTTTCTCAAAATAGACTTTGTTAAAGCCTATGACCACATTGAATGGTCTTTCATCATTGCGATGTTCAAAGCTCTTGGTTTTGGGGCTCGCTTCATTCATTCTATTCAAATGCTTTTTGGGGATGCTTTTTCCTGCATCACCATTAACAATCGCCAATCTTCTAATTTTGGAATTTTTATATATATTTGCTAGGGTTATCCTGTGCTACCTTCTCTTTATGTCTTGGCTGCTAAAGGCTTTGGGTATCTATTAGATTCCTCAATTTCTATTGGTTGTGTTAGAGGAATTTACCTGCCTGGGTCACCTACTCAACTTGTCAATGGACACTTCACAGATGATTCTTTCCTCACTTTAACTGAGGAAGAGGAAAAAAATCAAGCGGCTCTCTAGTGCCTAGAAACCTTTTGTCTAGCTTCTGGGTTAGCCATCAAGTGGTACAAAATGCATTGTTATAGGCAGTTTTTCCTTTCAGTGCCACCCTAGATTCTCTAATATGGGTGGAAGTGGATCCATCATGGATAAATTTCCCATTTTATGGGCATTCCTTTTTCCTTCCAGGCTTCACCAGTAGACCTTTGGAATGTTGTTCTTTCTCAGATCGAGAAGAAGCCTGCTTACTGGATTACCAAGCCACTATCTCTGGCTGGTAAATTCTATATTAGCTCAAAAGTTCTTGTTGCTACACATGTGTACTATTCTTCTTGTTAGGATCCTTTAAAATCCTCATACATGAAGTTGGAAAAGCTATTGCGTGATTTTATCTGGGCCTTGGGAGCTGACCACCATGGATTTCACCAAGTTTCTTGGGAGTATTGTTGCCTTCCCAAGGAATTTTGAGGACTTGGCCTCTTGTCTACCCAGAAACAGGGTTTGGCTCTTTGTGCCAAATGAGTCATCAGATCCCTTACCGGCGATGAACCCTAAGAAGATTTTGCTTAAGCATTGTATTTCATTTTGGTTCCTTGTTAACAGGTCCGCTTGGAAGGGTATCAAATTTCAAACCATTCTTTTTATGAAAGATCCAGTTTAGATCCAGGGCACTTTTATCGCCAAAATAATATGGAGATCTTGGGAAGCCATTAAGCCTTGGCGTCGTTGGGCTAGAAATGGATTTCAGGATGAGCTTTCTTTTAACCAACACAACATTTGGTGGTTGTCATTGTTTCATTCCCAGGGGATTCCTCTTGCAAAGGTCCAGGGTATTCATGCTCTGCATTTTCAGAAACGCAATATTAGAACACCTAAGGATCTCTTTTTGAGAACCATTATGAGTATCAGGTCATGGGAAGACCTTTCGGTCTAGTTTTGTCTATCTCGTCCATATCAATAAACTCATGACTTGTTGGTTTTAGTGTTGCTTCCACACATGCTTCATAAGATTGGCCTGCAGTCTATCAAGCCTTGGTGGAAGGATTGGAAGTGGTATCCTTGGACTCATCTTTCCAGTTACAAACCCAAAATGGGTAATCACTAGTTGGTTCTCCATCTGTCAATGGTCACCATTCTCAACTAGCGTTGGCATTCACAGTCATCTCAGGAAGCTTGGAGATGTAGTCTGTCAATGATCACCATTCTCAACTAGCGCTGGCATTTACATTCATCTTAGGAAGCCTGGAGACGTAGATTTCTTACTATCTGGTCTGCCACTATGCAACCAAAAACTACACACTTTACTTGGTGTATTCTTTTCTAGGGCTTTCCTATGGTCTTTAGACTTAGACATCTGGGAGTGCCTGACCCTAGGTGTTCTTTTTGTGGGCAACTGGAGTCTTTTCTCCATATCTTCTTGTTTTACAGAAGAGCTCAATAGGATTAGAGCTGGATTCATGATTTTTTTAGCTATTAAGGTCAGATCCTTTTTCCTTTTTCTTGGCATATGATTTTTTTGGGTGACTTGCCTAGACTTCCCTTCAAGTTCTCAAAGATATGGCATGCTTTCAGGGTGGAAATATTATTCACACTTTGGAAGGATAGAAATGTTGTTTTATTCACACAACTTTCTGGATATTAATTTCTCTATGTATACTAAATCTTGTATATGCAATAATGTGATTATGCAGATCCAAGTCTAGGATAATAAAGTTACGTTGGAGGTGTCCTACCTCCACGAGTTGATTCAGTATTGGGGTAATTCCCAATGTAGGGTTGTCAAAATTTCATTAGATTTTGCCTCCGGGGACCAAACTCCATCCCGTGGAAAACACTGCAGCCATAATTCTTCCGCCCACTGCTCTCAGATCCTATGGTCCCAAGCCCCTTGTCACTCCTCTAGCGGGGGAGGTGACATGTGGAGACACCGCTCGACTTCTCCTTCACATTGTGGTTCTGCTTCTGGCTATCCCATGAACAATCCTGCTCCATCGACACCTAGTAGATCTAGCTGGCCAGATGCCGGTGGTAATACCTAACTGCCCACTTCTTCCAAATGGTTTCCTCGCCTAGCCCTTACTATCTCACCCTCCAAGAGGGAGGAAGAAGAAGAAAAAGAAAAAGAATATGAAGATGAGTGGTCCATCCTAGACTCGACCCTAGGACCTGAAACTTGGGGCAAAAAGGATAGTCAGGATCCTCCCTCCTTGGCTGACACTTCTTTGGCCGCCTGAGGTGGTTCTATCTGGGCTCTGCCCTTGTTTTGTTTGATGAATAGTTGATATTTGTAACTATTTTTGGCTTGGCCATATGAACTCTCATGGGGTGATCCTGTATCCTCTAGAATTTTTTGTGAATATGTACTTCATATTATAAATTAATAGAAAGGGCACTATTCATAAAAAAAATATCAACATATATCTCACTTTTTAGTGATTTAATTTAAAAACTTGAATTAGTGTTAGTCATTTCCTTTATAAAAGTGTGACACAACTTTGTACTTTTACCCTTCAACTAGTTAAGAGAATCAAAATTTCCCTAGATATAAGACACACTTACCAAAGAAAAAGTAAGAAATGGGTAAGTTTACCAAGATGGTGAAAAAAAGAGGGGTATAAGTGGCCACTTTTTTTTTTTTTTTTTTCTGAAATCAGGTAAACTTGAATTACAAAGAGAAATTTAGGGGTCGTGCACTCAAAATTAGGAGTTGTGCAAAGAATAAGAATTGTAGTACTCTGAATCTAGTTTCTAAACTATTATTTTTTTTAAATGGTTAATAATAAGAGGGTCAAATCCCCTACGCACAAAAAATTATTCCTGATTTTTTCAGAAAAAACATAACATAGCGGATTTTGTGCGCTTCACAAAAGATATAGTTAGATTTAGTATTTTGCAAAATCCTTTGGTAGAATGATAGGTAAGAGTGAGATCTATATGTTGTGTATTTTTTTTGTAATTTTTTGTTGAGTATTTTTCTGTATGATTTTTTGAAGTGGTTGCATCTTGAAAATATGGTGCTTGTTCGTGCATTGGGCATAACTTGCATCAAAATAATAAAAAAATATGAAATTTTTTTTATAGGTGTATAGAATCAAGTGTAGAACAATAATATGTAATTTTTTTTGAATTTGGTCAAGTAGATCAAAAGTTATTAATAAAATGGTAGACATATGTCTCTGAGGACTATGAAGACATTGGTAAAGAAAATTAAAGTTTACTATGCTAATGTAGTCAGAAAATAGAAACATGTATATGGTTAGAAAGATGAGAAGATGTGTTATATTCTGGTGGTAATTTTACAGATACCCACTTGATCATGTGTAAATGTGATGATGAGGAAGTCATGAAATCATCTTAGAAGATCAAAATGTTGGAAATGAGATAAGTAACTGAGAGGGGAGGGGTGAATCAATTACTCCAAAACAAATCATTTGTCCCTTAGATGTCTTAAATAATTTAACACTATTACTCAGGTTGATTAAGATATTCTTCTGTAACTCGAGTGTCAAAGCAATCTTCAATGCAATTATAGTTTAGAGATTAAGTGCAGAAACATAAAGCATAAAACAAATAACATATACACAGATGACACCAAGATTTAACGTGGAAACCCAATATGGGAAAAACCACCAATGTAAATAATTACTATTTTCACTCTTCTGAAGTGAGCCATGTTAGGAGTCAACCCTATTCAAGGTTACAATAACACACTGTTAGGTGCAACCTTGTTAAAGGATTTAATCACCCTGTGAGGAGTGGCCTTGTTAGAGGTCTTCAACACTTCAATATAGAAATGCTACCTTGTGAGAGGATTTACAAAAAGACTATTAAGTCTACTCTGTTAAGAGATTTTAGATCACTGCTACAATTGTTAGAAAGTAGCAATGTATTGACCTGTATGTGTAAGCAACTATCTTTGATGATTCAAATCTCTGTTGTGAGCTATAACTAGGACTACTTAATCATAACAGATGCTTGTACACTTCTTCTTTTGATAAATCATTGTAAAGACAATTTTGTATTGTAAGAGCAGTGATCTCCTTGTATTACTCCTAATAGGGTTTCTAACCTTTAACATGGATTTGAGCTAAATTTAATATTAAGCTCATAACAGGGCTAAGTCTCCTAACAGGGACACTATACTCTTAGTGCATTATTTGTGGGTATCATCCCCACCAAAGTTTTCCCTTGGCCAGGGTTTTCTCATTAAAAAATTATGGTGTTATGAGTTGTTTACTTTATGTGTATGTTCTTCTTATTTCAGTAATTGCATGATTAAGCTTGAATTTGTTAAGTTTAGTAATAAATTGTTGTAATTCTAATTAATTCCCTCTCGGTATTACTTAATCCTAACAATTGGTATCAAAGCTTGAGGACCTTGGAGGGAAAGCCTAACAGCTTGAGGGAGATCCAGATGGATTCAAGTAGTTTGGAGGAAAATTTTGAGGCGGCACTTGAAGACCTCTATAAGGAAAAAGCTGATAATGTTGAATTAAAATTCATATTGAGAAGAGTTGAGGGTTTCATAAAGAAGCTTGAAGAACAACTTGAACTTTCTAGCAACCAAAGGCAAGATCTTATGGAAAAGCTGCAGGAGGAATCTAAAAATGATCTGATCCATCAACTTGAGAAAGAAAAGGAAGCATTGAAACATGAAGATGAAGCTACTTCTATTTAGATGGCTATATAAATTCAACAAGAGAGAGATGGAAAGACCATACTTAAAGAGATCTTGAAGAATGCAAATGTACAAATGGGAAAGATGCAGTTTGAATTTGATGATTACACAATCAAGTATCAAGAATTAGAGAAATATAACCACATCATTAAAGAAGAACTTGTTGAGGCAAAGAATCACATTGAAAAAATTCATGCGAGAAGTGACAAGATTGATGAATAGAGGGAAAGACAAAAACCTAAAGGTGACATGACAGGATTTGGTTTTGATAAAGTAGAATGCTCTAAATCTCAAGAAAGACAATCTAAAGCTAAAATATACGAGACACCTAATCGGCAAGAAGATCCTATGTACAACAAGAGGAACCTACAGAGCATATTAGATCTTTCAAAGGAAGATGCCTTAGATGTAACAAGGTTGGTCACATGAAGAGGGATTGTAGAGGTAAGACTCCTTACAGGCTATTTTTCTGGTTATTGTTTCAATTGCTATGAATATGGGCACAAGAAGGTAGAATTAGGAAACCTAATCTATCCAACACAAGATAAGATTACATGTCGCAAGTGAAACAACTTTGGGCACATTGTAAGGAATTGAAAGTTATAGGTTGATCAGAACAAATCATCCCCTACATGCTATAAATTTAACAATCAAGGACATATAGAAAAGTTTTGTAGGTATAATGGAGCTATAAGCAACATAAGGCCTCCACCTACTGTTATAAAGAAAAATGTTCATAATGTTGAAAAGAGCTTGGTTGAGTATATGGATGTGTTTGAGAAAATTTTTAAAAGGGAAGGAGACAAGAACATTGGAAAGGTGTGGAAAGCAAAGGAACAGAGTGAATCCAAGGTCTAGGGAGAGTCAGTACATGCTACTGAGTCCTTGTCTGATGCTAATGTTTCTACAACAACCTAAATGGCCTAGCATGGCATTAGGGGGAGATTTGGAGAAGTATAACACAAATCTATCCATCCCCTTTGAAAGAAGAATAATTTGATGCAAGCTTATGGATAGATAACATAATTAGTTTAGAGTCTATATCCAAGATCACATGGTTATACACATTATGTTGGATGATCGCTAGAAAGATGGATAACTGGATCATTGCAGACTTTCAAGTTCATCGGGAAATGTGTCAATTTGTGAATGGTGAAGTATAAGTTCATTTCCTTAAACACTTTTAATCACCATTTGATCAGATCTGAAGGAGATAAGAGGAGCAAGAAAAGAAGCTAGAAGCATTTTTGTGATCGTTGAGTGTACATACCCTGATTCGTCGAGTAAAAGATATTTTGATCTTCTATGAGACTTGTGTACTATGGATACTCCATTGATCTTTGAGGTTAGTGAGAGGCCAAGGTATAAGTTTAAGAAACACCCTTATAAATCCATGAAGGATGATCCTGGAGGCGCATTTTTGCAAACTCCATATAGTGTGGTTCATATGGAATATTTTAGGGCATACATACATTGCAAGTATGATTCCTTAGGGAACTTTGAAATCTTCAAAGAGATGAAAGACATGATAAAGGATGATGGATCTTGGAAAGATGAGTTCGCTCATTTACAAAACATGAGCATCATGTGAATGACAAAAATTTATGAATTATATGGGGAAGAACAGATCAAGATCATTCTTAGCAGAATGCATGACCAGTTTCTATTGATAGGAGAGTAGCCTATTAAGATTTCTAGTGAGTTGATTCATGGTGTGATTGGATTGAGTAATACTGGCATTATCCCTATTATGGAAAAGAACACAAAGAAACAAATCAAAACCCTAATACATTCGAAGTGGGACAAGAGGGCAATGAAAATTATCGACATCTTTCAGCAAGATGTAAGATTGATTTCTATGGTTTTGGGATACAAACTTCATTACAACAGCCAACCTAATTCAGTTTCCATGGGTGTTTTAATGATGGCAAAGGAAAATGTGAAATACAACTTATGCAAAGTGCTCAAAAAATAATTCCTAGAAAATGTTAAGCAAATCAAGCAAGAAAAATCAAAAGCATTCAGGTTTGGATAACTACTGATACATATCTATATTCATATAGTTCATAAGTTTCCTAGAATGCACCCTAGGGAATGGAAAGATAGTGAACCCACAGGTATTCAAGTAAGCAACAACTATAGGAGACAAAATAGTACATAGGTTAATGGAGAACTCTTTCGCATGTTCAACATTCTTCAAAGGGAGATGAAGGAAAGAATGAGAATCCCCAAGGTAATGGTTGAAAAATACAAAGATACAATCTGTTTCATGGTTGAAACTAATTGTGTATGCTTCGAGGCAGTTGAACCTGGAAATAAATGGTGTTACCCTATGGGTTATGAGGTCAGTACATAAGTTATTACCATGTAAGTAGAACATGTTCTAACTTTTTAGATTGATTCTACTAAAGAAATATGGGGTACCTATGAATAAAAGTCTACCAAAATCATAGATGAACAAACTAGGGCAGTAAGGAAAAGGAAAATTGAGAAAGTGGTTGATAATATTATAGAGAAGGTGGGTATTAGTAGAGATGAGATGAAAGAAGTGAGAAATAAGATAGCAGAAGGAGCTTCTGGATTGGCAAGCACTGCTTCTGAAGCCCTTCCACCTCTTGAAGCTACAGAGGTTGCTAACTCACCTCCTACTATGGTTGATGTACCTGATACCACCCCTACACCACCCAAAAGGACATCGCAGAGAACAAGCATCATTGAGACAGAGCAGACAACAAAGATTCCTATGAGAAGGACAAGGTCCTCTAAATAAAACTCACCTCTTAAAATTCAGAGGACTAAAGTGAAGAAGAAAGAAGAAAATAAGATTGAAGAGAAGAAAATAGAGGAGAAAACTGAAGTGATTACACAAGATAAACTAGCTGAGAGACAACTCTGGAAACCTGATATGAAGATGTTGGCAAAGAGGATATTTGATCAAGGGAAGCTAAATCAATTACCTATGTACTATGAGAGGTATAATGAGAATGATAAAATTCTGATTGAAGACATTGTCATTAATCACATTCTAGTGTTTAAAAAGAATCTACTTGAAATCGAAGGTAGTATTCCTAAGGTCTTATATGATAAATTGGATAACACTTAAAGAAGATGACCAGATAAGGATGAAAGCAATAAAAGATATGATACTTGTTATTTCATTTGATGAACATGGCAGAATAATGAAAGCCATTAAGCTGCTGCTGAGAGTAAAATCAAGATTGATAAATATTATTGGGAGAAAGTATGATGAATTAATAAAAGAAACTAACAAGGCTATTGATAAGGTGTTAATGGAAGTTGAAACAGAAAAGCCTTCACCTCCTAAGCACAAGGATACTAATCCAAAAACATTTTTGAAAGGAGAGACTTATAAATTTACAGAAGTACACATTGACTCATCTAAGGATGAAGATGATAGTAATCAGTTCTTCAGTACATTTAAGCAACCAGACTTGTTTGTTGCTAGTGTGCCTGTGTCTTTGGACACTTCACAGGATATTGGTGACCCTTTTCAAGGGAATATTGATACAGTTACTAAAGTAGATGGTAGCAATAAACAAAGCACAGTCAATACATCAGATCTTGGCACATTGACTGGGGAAGAAATGAAAGGAGCTACTAAGGAAAAAGATCAAGACACTAAGGAAAAACTTAAAGAAAGTATGGTTGAGGTAAAGAAGGAAGCTGATACTGAGGATGAGGCTAAGAAAGAAACTAATGTATCCATTCTTGTTTCTTCAAATCTACTGATGGCAAGTGATGATAAACCTATGAACACTGATATTGATGGCATGGATGAATATGAATTGATGATTTTTTCATGCATAGCCTTTTCTAAGGCTAAGAAGAGATCAAAATAGAGGACAGAGATAAAGACAAAGGTATTGGATAGGGCTGTAGACAAAATCAACAACATTCTACCCTTACCTTTCACCTTTCAAGGAAATGATACAATGGATAACTTAAATAAAGTCCTTGATAACTTTGATGTTCACTTTACTTCTTTGGAGAAGGCCATAGACATGAAATTTGAGAGAGAAAACATGGAAAAGAAGTTAGAGGAGATATTCCAGTAATTGAAGTGGGATATCAGTATATTAGATACCACTATCTCTGGTATTAGGTCTTGCATTGAGCATGGAAAGAAGATGTACAACTACTACATAAACCCTTCTAGGCATGTACATAATGTGGTGGATATAATCCATAATGATGAGAAGACATTGGATGACTTGGTGAAGGACTGTGGGTCCTCCTCACAATCTGTTACAGAGATGGATAAGGGAGTGTCCAGGTTAGTGGACAAAATTAGGGTGCTTGAAATTGAGAATTCAAGAGTTTTGGGGAGATTTTCTATGTTGAGGAGTATGCTTACTCCTAAACTATCAATTATGGAGAAACACCTTGAGAACATGGAGATAGTGAAGAAGTCCCTTGATGAAGCTCTACCTACAGTACTAAAGGATGCAGAGATATCATCCTTTTTTTTTAATAGCCTCATTTATGTTGGTCAGACCTTTGAGAAGACATGGACTGCAAATACGAAGATCTTGGAAACCTCTTTTTAAGATATACTTCATATGGTATAAGTTTTTGATGTGAGCTTCTCTACAACTTTGATGTGTATTTAGTTAATGTTTTTGAGTATACCTTTGCCATTGATGTCAAAAGGGGAGTAATAAGTGTAGTATGAGAAATGTTTAGTTGTGTGTTATAATTGTGTCACACTTCTATGAATTCTTACATTCAAGAACACTCAAGAATGAGGTCTCAAAAATTGATCCATAGCTCCCTAGACATGGAGTGCAAGGGTTTTTAAAATGCTCTCAGCTAGAGCTATTAAGTCTATAACCTTGCTAGTAAACCATGCAATGGGAGATTCAATGAAGACAAGGGCAAGAATGTCAATATCCTCAAGAATTAAGAATAAAATGCAATGCAAGCTAGATTAAGATGAATATGCAAGCTAAGCTATGAAAATGAAAGAACAAGTATTACAAAGCCTCCTAGTTAAGCTAGATGAATTAATCTAAAGCATAAAGGAAATCTAAGCTAAGAATGCCATGATAATGCAAGAAATGAAACTATGATAACATGTAGATGCAAAATTCAAGAGTGCTCCAAATCTTCAAAAAGCTCCAAAGTGACCTAGAAAACCTGTAGCATAACATTAGCATCAAAAACTTAAGATCTGAAAATGAAGGAAAGAGCTCTCCTTTTATAAGAAATGAGATGAAATGGACCATTGAAATTAAGAGGCAAAAGTCTTAATCAAGGGTGGAGAAAAATGGAAGCTTGATCCTTGTGCACAAATATCCTCCAATAGGAAAATA
>MU227479.1:1871397-1887390 GCA_018584345.1 Thuja plicata | reverse complement strand
ATTCAGAGGTAAACTTCCTATTATTTGTTTTTCTTGTAACAAAGTTGGTCATATTGCTGCTAGATGTCCTGATAAGAATGAGAAAGATGAAAGAAGAGACAACAAGTACAAAGACAAAAAGGATGATCAAGACTACATATAGTACAAGGATTAAAAAGACAAAGGTAAGAAATCTTGTTATATAGCTGAAGAAGCTTCTGACAGTGAATCTAATAAATTTGATGAAAATGATATAGAAGTTGTGTATGTTGCAATGAAAGATGATTCTGATGATGATGAGAAAATTGCACTAATTTATTATATGATTAAAGGTGATCATTGGATCATTGACAGTGGTTGTTCACATCACATGATTGGTGATAAGGACAAATTTGAAACCTTAGATCAATGTAAGGGTGGATATGTTAAGTTTGGTAATGATACACCTTGTAGAGTTAAAGGGAAAGGATCAATTCAATTGAATGACAAGATTAGATGTGATGATGTGTATTGGGTTGATGATCTTAAGTATAACTTTTTGAGTGTGTCACAGCTAAACACTTCTAGTTACAGAGTTGAATTCCATCGTAGGAAAGCAAATATCTATGATGCCAATGGAGAATTAGTTGGAGGTGGTGAGCAAACAAAAGGTAATTTGTTCTATCTAGATTTAGCTGAAGAGACATACTTGTTTGCACAATATAATGATGTTTGGTTATGACATAAGAGGCTATGTCATGTTAACTTTGCTAATTTGGTAAGCATAAGTAAATTGAAAAATGTTAGAGGGCTGCCTAAGTTAAAGAAACCCGAGAATGCAATGTGTAAGCAATGCCAATTGGGCAAAATGACTAAATCTAGCTTTATGAGAAAAACTCATACTTCTGAGAATATTTTGGAATTGGTTCATACTGACCTTTGTGGACCTATTGGTGAGAAAAGTTACTGTGGAGACAAATATTTTATTCTATTTGTAGATGATGACTCTAGGATGATGACTGTTATGTTTCTTAAAGAAAAATTTGATGCATTCCAGTTATTTAAGTGGTACTTGGCAAAAGTTGAAAAGGAAACAGGTAAGAGTCTAAAATGTCTAAGATCTGATAGAGGAGGTGAGTTCATTTCTAATGAGTTTAACAGGTTCTGCAATGACCGAGGGATAAAAAGATAGATGTCCGCACCTAAGACACCACCACATAATGGTATAGCTGAAAGAAGAAATGGACCTATCATGGATTGTGCTAGAACATTAATGATGGAGAAAAATGTTGCACAAAAATATTGGAGAGAAGTTGTAAGTACAATAGTTTATACCTTGAACAGAGTACAAGTCAAGAAAGGTACAAATACTACATCTTATGAGCTATGGTATGGATATGCACCTACTGTAAGTTATTTTAAAGTCCTTGGGAGTAGATTTTTTATATTGAAGGATAACAAAAATGGTAAACTTGATGCTAAAGGAGAAGAAGGCATATTTCTTGGATATTCTACTAAGAGTAAGGCATACAAGTGTTTAAATTCTAACACTAACAAAATTGTGGAAAGTGCAAATGTTAGAATTGATGAATATGCAAAGAGAAATGAAGCTGAGAGCATGATTGAGCCTAAGAGTTACATAGCATTCACTTATCCTGAAGAGGAGGATTCTAATGAAACTAAAAATGAAGTTGCCGAGCAACAGTCCACACTTGGCGAGACACAGAATGAAATTGTCAGGCAACAAGAGGTGACTATCGAGCTATCTAATGGAGATGTCGAGTCCCAGTTTCACCCTGAACTGAACATGAATAATCAAACTGAAGCTGAGAAAGAGCCTACTTTGGAAAAATATGTAAGAAGGCACCATAAACCTGATCAAATCATAGGAGAAAAGGATTCTACAGTTATGAAAAGAGGCAAATTAAGAGAAGACACATATTTTCTATGTGACTTTGAGCCTAAGACAGTAAAAGATGCTTTAGACAATGAAGACTGGATTCAAGCCATGAATGAAGAGATAGATCATATTGAAAAGAACAATACATGGACACTAGTACCGAGGCCTGACAAAAAAAATGCACTTGGTACTAAGTGGGTATTCAGAAACAAGCTAAATGAACATGAAGAGGTAACAAGGAATAAAGCAAGACTAGTATGCAAAGGTTATGCACAAGAGGAAGGAATTGACTATGGAGAGACATTCACCCCAGTTACAAGATTGGAGGGTGTAAGAACTCTACTTGCATATGCAGCCTATAAAGGATTTAAATTCTATCAAATGGATGTGAAGCCAACATTTCTAAATGAGATATTAGAAGAGGAAGTATATATTGAACAAGATGATGGATTTGTTGACCCAATAAAGAGGAACATGGTTTGTAGACTACACAAGGCATTATATGGACTGAGACAAGCACCCAGAGCATGGTATGAAAGATTGCACAATTATCTGATGAAGATTGGATTTGCAAGAGCATATGACAACAACAATCAGTATTTGAAACTAGATCAAGGTAAAGGAATTTTATTGGCTGAAATTTTTGTTGATGACATCATATTCAGTGGACAAGATATGATATGCAAAGCATTTTCAAAAGAGATGCAAACTGAATTTGAAATGTCTATGTTTAGTGAGATAAAATTATTTGTTGGTTTTCAAATACATCAAATGAAGAATGGTATCTATATTAATCAATCAAAATATGTCAAGGAGATACTTAAAACTTTTGGTATGGAAGATTCAAAACCAGTGAGTACACCCATGGCTATTGGACAAAAGTTGACAAAGAATGATGATACAAAAGAGGTAAATCAAACACTGTATAGATCAATGATTGGTAAGCTGCAATATGTTGTACAAAGTAGACCTGATATTGCATTAGCAGTTGGAATTGTTGCTAGATTTTTTTCTAATCCAAAAGAGACACATATAATGGTAGTGAAAAGAATTCTGAGATATTTGAAGGTACATAAGATTATGGCCCATATTACAAAAAGAATGAGAAGTTTGAACTCAGGGTCTATACTGATTCTGACTAGGCTGGTAATGTGGATGATAGAAAAAGCACCATAGGAGGAGCATTTCTATTAGGGAAAAGATTAATTTCCTGGACAAGCAAGAAACAAAATTGCACCTCACAATCTACAGCTGAAGCCGAGTATGTGGCAGCAACAGTTAATTGTTCAAACATTGTGTGGTTTAAAATGCTACTAAAAGGTATGAAGGAGGAGATCATAGAACCAGTTGTCATATATTGTGATAACATGAGTGAAATTAATATTTCTAAAAATCTTGTAATGCACTCTAAAAAAAAATAGATAGCTATCAAGTATCATTACTTGAGGGAGCTAGTTCAGAAGAAGGAAGTGAGACTGGAATATGGGAACACTAAGTAACAGTTGGCAGAAATATTTACAAAAGCATTGCCCAAGGATGCTCATGAGTATCTAAGAGGTAAATTGGGGGTGATTTCCCTAGTAGAGGCTAACTAGTTCTAAATGGCACCATTGCATCAAATGTGTTAATTAGAACACTTGACACATTGATGCACAATGAGTCACATTTTTAGGATGCTGCCTAAAAGCTATGAAGTGGAAGACAAGAATAGAAAAGAATATTAGTCATAAACAAAGATGACATGAACAACATGATACAAATATTAGAACAAGATGAATCTGCATAATGAAGATATCAACATCTTTGGCATTGTTGTCAAAGAGGGAGATGATTGCTAAAACAATTTAGATGATTTCTGAAACAAATGATTGATAAAAATAACTGAAAGAGGGAGCTGAACAGACATAGAAAGATATTAGTGTGATTATAGACATAGAGGGAGTAATATTTTATAGATGAGAATCAAAATGGAGCTAAAGACATTAATGAATATTTGTTCATATCAGGAACACACACACTTTTTGGATTGTATGGTAACTTTGGTTGGAAATTATTGTTTTACAGTTTAGTGTTGTCATCAATGCCAAAGAGGGAGATTGTTGGAAAGATTGCTACAATGTAGAAAATTGTTATTTTGTCATTGATGTCAAACCTTAACTGGTGAGACTATTGTTGTATGTTTGAGTACCATATCTATTGATTGATGAAGATTTGAAGAATAGGATAACAAGAAGACCGAGGAAATGGTTGAGTTATGAGTATACACTAGGGTACTTGATCATTTAACACTTTGGCAAAGTGATATGTTGTTTATCTTTCAGACAATTCACTGGAAGGTTGATGCCGAGCAAAGCAAAGTTGATGCTGAGAAAAGATAAAGGTGATGCTGAGCAAAGCCAATATTATGCCAAATGCCAGTGAAATGTTGAGGGAGACAGAGAAAGCCAAGCAATAGTATTTTATTAATTGATGAGATTTGAGATCTCTGGCTGACATAGTTGATTTTATTGGGATATGGATTGTTAATTAAGATTGGTCCACACTAATTTAATGCATGGGAAACCATTATTAATGCATGGATTCAATGTTTAATTAATGACTGTATTGGAGAAGTAAATTAAATGTAATGATGGAAAGTTCGGTTGGATCTGACCTAACTTAAGATCTACGATCTTGATTAAGAAGCAAAAGATTTATCTGACCTTGATGAAGAGGTATAATATAACCTACTGTGGTTATTGTTATTGTATCCAAGTGTAAGGAGAAGTTTTATGCAAGAGTATTGCATGGTTAATTGATTGATTGGCAAAACCTAGTAGAGAAGGTTGAACATAGAAGCAGAGAGAGATTGCTTGATGGATTTCCAATAAGATCTAAAGTTTGAAGAAAATGGAGACCACTCAGTGACTTAGAATTAGAGCTGAAATTGGATCTAGATTTGCAAAGCAAGTTGTATGTGTCAGATCACACCTGCTGATTGCTTTCTAACCATTGTATCAGTTCAAATCCTTTAACTAGGTTGACCTAATAGTCATTGTATAAATCCTTTGAACAAGGTGACATTCAAATTGGAATGTTCTAAGTCCTCTAACAAGGCCACTCTTGACAAGGTGATTAAATCCTTTAACTAGGTCACATTTGACAATGTGTTTGTAACCTTTAACAGGGTTGGCTCCTAACAGGGCATCACTTCAGAAGAGTGAAATTTTGGTAGCATGTTATTGGTGGTTTTTCCCATATTGGGTTTCCACAATAAATAATGGTGTCAAAATGTGTGAATGTTTATGTTGTGTTTTACTATTAAGTTTATGTAATATTATTTCATTAGTACAGTAAACTACACACTTTTGTTGTTTATTGCTGCCGAGCATATCTGAGTTGTTGAAGTGGTATAAAGTTTTATGGGCACATCTGGACCTGAGGATAACTGATTCACCCCCCCTCTTAGTTATTATAAATTCATTCTAACACCTTTGCACCCCTTGATAGACTAGAAGGAGTAAGAATTCTACTTGCTTATGCTGCTTTCAAAGGATTCAAAGTATATCGAATGGATGTTAAATCTGCATTTCTGAATGTAATACTAGAAGAGGAGGTATACATTGAACAACCTGAAGGGTTTTTTGATCCTAGCAAGAGGAATATGGTTTGTAAACTACACAAATCCTTGTATGGGTTGAAATAAGCACCGAGAGCATGGTATGAAAGACTTCACTCTTATCTCATTAGTATTGGATTTTTTAGAACAAGTGACAACAATAATATATATTTGAAAGGAGATACTGATGATAAGACCTTGATTGCTGAGATATTTGTTGATGATATCATATTTGGAGGTAATAATATGCTATGCAAGTTATTTGCTGATGAAATGAGCAAAAAATTTGAAATGTCAATGTTTGGAGAGATCAAATTTTTTCTTGGTCTATAGATTCTACAACAGGATGAAGGCATCTACATCACACAATCCAAATACATCAAAGAAGTTTTGAAGATATTCAAGATGGATGACTCAAAATCAGTTGGAACACCTATGGAAATCGGATGCAAATTGTCAAAGGAAGACAAGACAACCGAGGTAAATCAGACCTTATAATTGGTAAACTAATGTATGTTGTACACACTAGACTTGATATAGCACATGCAGTTGGTATAGTTGTAAGATTCTCTGCTAATCCTAAGGAATCACACATGACTATTGTCAAAAGAATTTTGAGATATCTAAAGAATACTAAAGACTATGGTTTGTGGTACAATAAAGAAGGCAAATTTGAGCTACAAGTTTACGATGATGCTGATTGGGCTAGAAACATAGATGATAGAAAGAGCACTACCGAAGGAGAATTATTTATGGGTGACAGACTTGTCACATGGATAAGTAAAATGAAAGGATGCATATCTCAATCAACTATAGAATATGTAGCTACTGCTGAAAATTTCTCTAATATTGTGTGGATAAAGAAATTACTGAAAGGTATGAATGTGGAAATTCTTGACCCAGTAATTATCTATTGTGATAATACAAGTGCTATAAACATCTCAAAGAACCCTGTGATGCATGCTAAGACAAAGCATATAGCTATTAAGTATCATTACTTGAGGGAACAAGTACAAGAGAAACAAGTGATACTGGAATATGTACAATCCAAAGAATAGCTAGCAGACATATTCACAACCATTGCCAAAAGATACATTTGAGTACCTGAGGAATAGACTAGGGGTTCATCCGTTGTCTACTAGTCACTAAGCTAAATTGGACGCTGCATCAGCCTACTTATTATCAGAATATTATTCATGTTGATGCAAGCAGAGATATGGGCTGCAATGACATATCAATCCACTAAAGGGATAGAAAGCTTCAAAGAAATAAAAGGATTGTTGGCTACTACAAAGCTATATATATATATATATATATATATATATATATATATGGCATTGTTGTCAAAGGGAGAGAGATATTCAATGAAATATCAAATATCCATCAAGGAGAAGAACATCTAAAGGGAGAGAAAGATTCAATAAAATGAAATACCCATCCATCAAAGGGAGAGAATTGGAGAGAGTTAACATTGCATATCTATCTAGAAAAGGGAGAAGAGATTCTACAAGAAAGGGAGAGACATAATTAGAAGAAATAACTGCTACACCCATCCATTAAAGGGAATGAAGGAAGGGAAAGCACATAACAAAATCAAATCTAAGCTAGAAGAGCTTACTGAGACTCATATATTTTAATTGGTTATAGAATAATAAGCTTGATATGTTATGACATAATTCATATTGTGTTGCCATCAATGCCAAAGGGAGAGATTGATGAACTATAACTGATTGAATGTTTGAAGATGATAAGTTGATGATCACTGAGCTACAGAAGTGAATGTAAGACATTAAATCAGTTAATGTATTGTATTGTCATTGATGTCAACTTGATATGGTATGATTAATCATATACATATTGGTCATAATTTTGATGAAATGAAGAGACAAATTTTATGTTATTGGTAAAACATAAAAGTCTGTATACACCGAGTGACAGTAAACACTGACGGATAGTGAACACTGACAGACAGTGTAAACCGAGCACAGTAGTAACTGAGAAAGTGTTACCAAGCAAGTGTCACCAAGAAGTTCACAGTGTATACCGAGCACCACAGTAAATTGAAGTTGTTACCAAGCATAACTGGAGTTGTTGACCAAGCAGAACTGAAGTTTAAACAAATGACAAAAACTACTGAGCTGGCAAGAGCTATATTTAGAGATTGACTAATTGATTTGTTTATTCTTAATGATAAGTTAAACTAAAGCATGGAAGAGATTTAAAGTGTAGTTATCAAGGAGAGATCTATGGAATAAAACTAAAGCAAAGCTTTATGGGATAAAGCAAAGCATGTCGAGTTTTATAGATCAAGAAGTGATCTACGACAAAAACAAGGAGATTGAGCAGCTAAACATGTCTATATAAAGAGATAAGGAATTCATTATGAAAGAGAGGAATGTTGAATATATTATAGTGAAGATTGAATTCTTCATACAGATCTGATCATACAGGCTGAAGAACAGAGCCAGGGAATTATGCAGACACCGAGCAACCAA
The DNA here is from genome assembly GCA_018584345.1 of Thuja plicata. NCBI lineage: Eukaryota > Viridiplantae > Streptophyta > Pinopsida > Cupressales > Cupressaceae > Thuja > Thuja plicata. The sequence continues at coordinate 1,879,439 of MU227479.1, read as the reverse complement.
GGACAAAGCATTCATCGAGAAGAATAAAGAAGGGGAGAAAAGGAAATGAAGAGTATACATTGATCAGAGAGGTAATATTGGACTTACAATAGATCTAAATATTTGAAAATTAAAGTTGTATTATGAACATATCATTTACTATTTCAGTTTAACCATTGATTCAGAAAATCTCTTAACTGAGTGGGATTTAACAGTCCTTATTGTATTGAGATACTCAAGAGTATCAAAAGGTTTTCTTGTTGATAGCATAGTGAGTGCTAGGTCAAAACATAAACTGTTGGTTTTGAATCCTATAACAAGGTCGCACTTAACAGTGTGGTTTGTAACCTTTAATAGGGTTGGCTCTTCACTGAGCTCACTTCATAAGAGTGAAAATTTTGGGTTACCGATCCCAAGTGGTTTTTTCCCTTAGTAAGGTTTCCACATTAAAATCCATGTGTCAAATGTGTATTTCTTTTATTTCATTGATATTTTGTTTTACACATTATTGAAACTGGATTGGTCGGTTAACACTAAGTTTATTTGCTACTATTCAGTAAAGTCTAGAAAAGATAAACAATATATCTTACCAAGTAGTTTATATTTGATAGAATTACTTATGGCTTACATCTTGATGGACTGAAAGATAACTGAAGATATTATATTTGAGATATAAGTTTTGGTTAGATTTTTGGAATTATTTTAAGGCTATTGATTCACCCCCCAGTTATTCTAACACACTGACTATATATTTTCTATTTGATTATGTGTTGGACATGTTTTGTGATATATTTGTGAGACGAATGGAAAGGTTATGAGATCGAGTATATATGTGAAGATGTTTTAAGGTGTGAAGTTGTGTGTGGCATATATAGATGCATTTTACGTCAGAATCAAAAAAAGGATGTTGTGAGCTATAACTGGGACTACTTAAGCATAGCAGATGCTTGTAAAGTTCACCTTTTGATAAATCATTATAAAGACAGTTTTGTATTGTAAGAGCAATGAGATCCTTATATTACTTCTAACAGGGCTTCTATCCTTTAACATGGATTTGTGCTAAATTTAATATTCAGCTCCTAACAGGGCTAAGTCTCCTAACAAGGACACTATACTCTTAGTGAATTATTTATGGGTATCATCCCCACTAGGGTTTTCACATGGCCAAGGTTTCCTCATTAACAAGTCATGGTGTTATGATTTGTTTACTTTATGTGTGTGTTCTTTTTATTTCTGTAATTGCATGTTTAAGCTTGAATTTGTTAAGTTTAGCAATAAAGTGTTGTAATACTGATCCACCCCCCCCTCTTAATATTACTTAATCATAACAAAGTGGTGTGAAACATTTTTGGAATTTCAATGAGATAGGGAATGGAAAGGGAGAGCATGATGGTGTGGGAGCATGTGTAAAAAGAGCTCTTTCCATAGAGAGGAATTTAAGTACGAAGGTGGTATAGTGTTAATAGAGACATAAATAATTGTGCAATGGTATAACTCTATGATGGGACAAAGTAATGCAGGTAATTCTATGGTTTCTAGATATTTCTGGTTGATACGTGAATCTAACATTGAAAAATATCTAGATTTTTGTACACTTACAGGATCAAGTGACATGCATTCATTTAGAAGTTTAAATGCAGTCTCATTAGCTATTTATACTATATAGATTGCATGCTTTTTTTCTTCATGTATGCATTTTGTGTTGGACTAATGTGAATCAAAAGAGTGGGTTGACCAATGGTCTTATAGACCTTTGCAACCCCTTGATATATATCAATTTCCTAGAGCACTACAATTGACCCAAATTAAAGCATCAATGGATTTTGACCATGTATCTGACCTAGTTGAACTAGGTAATTTATCAATTTATTACTTAGGTAAAATCAATTTTAAACTCATTTTATTACACTTTACATTGTTTTTGGTATTAACTTATCCTTCTATAAAATGCAGGTCATGTATATGAAATTAATGTAGATGAGAACTATGAAGAAGGAAAAAAAAATTTTTTTGTGTCATTGTATTGAGGCCAAAAAGAAATTGACAACTACAGTCATTGATGGAGAGGGTATTGAGTACCCAAAAGGATTTGTTGTTGTGACTGGGACATGGCTTAGAAGGTATCATTGTTGTGTCATTGTATTGAGACCTCTTAAACTCATTTTATTACACTTTACATTAATTTTGGTATTAAATTATTCTTCTATAAAATGAAGGTACCCTATAGAAAATTTTAATGCCTGGTTAGTTTGAGGACTTTGAGACACATAAACATATTCTTCATTACTCTAACCTTGTTGTTGCAAAAAATATTCAATTGATTAAGTATTGTGGTAGACTTATTAACAAGAATTTTTTGAAAGTTCGCAAATCTAACCAAGAGGCAATACTTGACACAATAAGGGTTAGAATTGATCCAGAAGTTTCACTTGATTAATTTTTGGCCATATAGAAGAATGATTCTACAAAATGGTAGAATAATTTTGATAATTTTGTATATATCTTTTCTGAAATGTTGTAACTTCACTTTTTGTATATATAAATGGCCATGAGGTGCTTTATGTGCATATTTGGAGGCCAATATTTGTATATAAAATCGGTAATGAGTTGCAATGTGCATATTTAGATGCCAAATTTTGTATATATAAACGGTAATGAATTGTCATGTGCATATTAGATGCCAAATTTTGTATATAAAAGTGGCCATGGTGCTGATTTGCAAATATTGAGAGGCCAAATTTTGTATATCCTAATGTGTACACCATTTTATTATAAATACATATTGAATTTTGTATCATTACATAAATGAATTTTGTACCATACCATTCATGATGTAATAAAGTGTAAAAGTAAAAAGTGCAAAAAATGTTGTCTACATGCCTCCATGTGGTAATTATGAATCTTTGAAGTCATATTTTATATTAATGCTCAAAATAAGGTATTCAAACCATTTTTTTTTATGTTAAACCCCACAATCGCTAAAGCAGGTGCAAATCTTCTCAACAAGTAGTAAGTGATTGAAAATGGGATCATACATATGCTTTAATAAACTAGTATCTCTAGAAGTAATTATATTTGTTAGTGGAGATACATTGATTTAGAGGTTAGGTTCACCACCAACTTGTAGACATATTTCACTTCAATGGGCTCAAATTCCTTGATGAGATAAATTAATGACTCTTTTAATTATGTTACTTTGTCATATTTGTTGTGTCATGTTCCTAGGGTGTTTTCTATCCATCTCATAAGCCTTGCATAGTTTCTTTTTAAGTCAGTTTCTGGGTTTGGTCACAAAGACTTTAAGTTCTACTTTTATATCCCTATTAAGGGTTGCAGACACTCTATTTATGATAATATGCAATATCTATATATTAGTTATAATTATAGATAATATTTCCCTTATTTCTAGCTCTATAATAATTCCAATCTGCCTATTTTCTAGCGTTGATCTATTAGTTAGTTAGCAAGCTTCCTGATATAAATAAGTAGCTAAACCTGCTCAAAGGCTAGTTAGTTAGTTCAATGAAGTAGATTGATGATTGATGTAATGTCATATTAGTTTTAATAGAGTTTCGTATTTCCAGCAATGGCTTGTACTTAGTACATATTTCAAGTATGAATAAAGAAGATAGTTAGTAATAACTGAGAGGGGGGGTGAATCAGTGGCCTAAATTTTTTATCCTTTAATCACTAACCACCAATAAAATACATCTCAGATTATTAAGTCCCTACAAGATGCATGCCATGAAATACTTATAATGATTTAACTGTCTGTCGGTTTACCTTGTCTGTCCTTATTCTCCTTGATTACCGATAAGTAGTAAAACTATTTACTGATACTCAGTAAATATGCAAAGTATACCAATCAATCCAGAAATGCATATGTGAAATATAAAATAGTAAAGTAATAAACCATACACACATAACACATAGATTTTAACATGGAAACCCTGTTAAGGGAAAAACCACTGGGACCGGTACCCCAAATTTTCACTCTTCTGAAGTGAGCCCTGTTAGGAGCCAACCCTGTTAAAGGTTAAAAACACACTGTTAGGTGTGGCCTTGTTAGAGGATTTTATACATAAAGGTTTTCACTTAGTATCAAGCATCTATTTGCTACCATCCTTGAATCAACCTCCTTCTTAGACTGTCAATAGGCTTTAGGCAAATCTTGCTACCATCCTTAAATCAACCTTCTTCTTAGGTTGTCAATAGGATTTATGCAATTTCAATGCTACTTTCATGAATCAACCTTTTTGGCACTCCTTGGGATGTACCTCAATATATAGAAGACTGTTAAGTCCTGCTCTATTAAGAGACTTGATGCTTCAATGGTTAAACTGAAACACTATGACCTATTTCTAATGCAACTTGAATTGCAGATTTTCAGATCTATTTAAGTACATTACCTATCTGATCAATGTATCAATTCAATTATTTGTGCTCCACACTTTCTGCTATGTGATGTTGTACTTCACTGTTCGTCGATGTCTATAGAATTCTTTAGCTCTCCTTCAGCTTGATTGATCAAGACTGTATGAAGTTATCCTTCATCTATTTCTCTTCAGCATCCCCTTTCTATTCACTCCCCTTCCCGTGTATGTGATTGCGGAAATGGATTACACTTGTCTCTTATATAGACATGATATTCCTTCATTCTTGATTATTGATTCTTGATTCTTGGCGTGAAAAAAAATCCAGCCAATTTGATTTATAGCTTTAACTCCTGATTTATCTCATAGTTATCTTCTTGCCAATTGTACAAATCTTTTCTAAATCAATTACTTAACTCTAGTTGAATAAAACAAATAAAACAACCAGTTAAGTCTATCCTTAAGCTCTTCCAGCTAGATATTTTTTCATTTTCTGAACTCTCTGTTCTGTCAATCAACTCTGCAGTTAGTCATCGGTGACAATTGCTAGTTCCGTCAGTGTGACTCCAGTCAACTTCAGGATCTCTGTTCGTCGGGCATCATTGGATTTTGCTCATTGGGAAACTCTTTTTTAGCTCGTCGGGCATCCTATGATTTTACTTTGTCGGGAAACACTGTCTTCTTCTCATCGGGTATCACTATGACTTTTGTTCTTTGCCTTTACCGATGGTGTGCACTTTGTCGGTGTTGTCTGTCACTTAGTGAATACTTGAATTTTATGCATTGCTAAAAGAATAATCTTTGTTCCATTGATTCTTTGAAGTCTTTTGCATTATGTACATGACTGTACAAATGATATCAAGTTGACATCAATGACAATACAAACCATTAACTAATTTAATGTCTTACATCATCTTCAACTTAACATTATCAAACATTCAATCAGTTACATATCATCAATCTCTCCCTTTGGCATTGATGGAAACATACTATATTATCACACTGTACTATTTCTAATACAATATGAAATACAATTGTTGAGATTAATCAAATTACCAAACACTTTGTTATGATAACCGATAAAAATGTCTGACCGTCGGTAAGCTTTGTGTTAGCTTAGATTTGATTCTTGCAGCTTTTTGTGTTTCTTGTTCTGATGTGTTGTGTCCTTCCATTGTGTCAATATCTCTGTTTTGACTATTCTTCTTCTTTGATGTCTATGTCTTTTGTAAGCAAATCTCTCTTTGTATATGATTCCTTCATACAAATTCTCTCCCTATGGATACAATCTCTCCCTGTTTGGAGTAATTTGATAATGAATAATTTCTTTTGATAATATGGATACATTCTCTCTCTTTGACAACAATGCCAAACAAATATTTACAAATATCTGACATTCATGTCAAACAATTATTTTCTTCTATCCATAATATATTCCTTGAATTTTCCTTATCCATCAGCAATACAACAATATGCTTTGGTGCTCGGTTCTGATATATACCTTTCTGTATATAGATGTAGCATTGAAGTTCATCTTTTTACTTGCATCAACATGAATGATATTCTGATAATATATAGGCGGATGAAGCCTTAATTCCTTTACTGACTGGTAGACAAGGGTTTGACCCCTAGTCTCTTTCTCAGTTACTCAAATGTATCCTTGGGTAGTGGCTTGGTGAAGATATTAGCCAATTGTTCTTTTGATTGCACATACTCAAGTATCACCTCTTTTTCTTGAACTTGTTCTCTTAAATAATGATACTTGATTGCAATGTGTTTAGTCTTTGCATGCATGACTAGATTCTTGGAAATTTTTATTGCACTGGTGTTATCACGATAGATAGTCACTGGTTCTAAGATCTTCATATGCATACCTTCCAGCAACTGTTTGATCCATGCAATATTTGAGAAGTTTGCAGCAACAACAACATATTCTGCTTCTGTAGTAGACTATGAGATGCATCCTTACTTCTTGCTAATCCATGTGACAAGGCTGTCACCCATAAAGAATGCTCCTCTAGTTGTGCTCTTCCGGTCATCAAGATTTCCAGCCCAATCAACATCAGTAAACACTTTTAGTTCAAATTTTCCTTCTCTTCTATACCATAAGCCAAATTTCTCACTATTCTTCAGATATCTTAGAATTCTTTTCACAGCAGTCATATGTGATTCCCTGGGGTTAACAAAAAATCTAGCAACAATTCCTATTGCATGTGCAATATCTGGTCTAGTGTGTACAACATACATGAGTTTTCCTATCATTGATCTATACAAAGTCTGATTTACCTCTATTTTCTTGTCTTCCTTTGTTAATTTGCATCCAGTAGCCATCGATGTTCCAACAGGTTTGGAGTCTTCCATCTTGAATATTTCTAGGACCTCTTTGATGTATTTGGACTATGTAATGAAAATACCTTCACTTTGTTGAATGATCTGTAGACCAAGAAAGAACTTGATCTCTCCAAACATAGACATCTCAAACTCTTTATTCATCTCATCAGCAAATGACTTACATTTTATATCATTACCTCCAAATATGATGTCATCAACAAATATTTCAGTAATCAAAGTGTTAGCATCAATATCTTCTTTCAAATAAAGATTATTGTTTTCACTAGTCCTTATGAATCCAATACTTATTAGATAGGAATGAAGTCATTCATACCAGGTTCTGGGATCTTGTTTTAATCCATACAAGAATTCGTGAAGTCTACATACCATGTTCCTCTTGTCTAGATCTACAAACCCTTGTGGTTGTTCAATGTATACCTCTTCTTCAAGTATTCCATTTAGGAATGCTAACTTGACATCCATTTGATATACTTTGAATCCTTTGTATGCAACATAAGCAAGTAGTATTATTACTCCTTCTAGCCTAGCAATGGGTACAAAGGTTTCTCCATAGTCTATACCTTCCTCTTGTGCATACCCCTTGCATACTAGTCTTTCTTTGTTCCTTGTGACTTCTCCATGCTCATTCAGCTTGTTCCTGAATATCCATTTAGTACCGATGACATTCTTGTCATCTGGTCTTGGCACAAGCGACCATGTTTTGTTCTTCTCAATCTGCTCAATCTCATCATTCATAGCACTTATCCATTATTCATTATCTAGTGGAGCTTTGACATATTTTGGCTCAAACTCACAAATTAAGCAATTTGAGTTTAAAGACTTACTTCTTATTCTTGTACCAGCTTTCATAGCTCCTATGATCTGGTCCTCTGGATGGTTCCTTCTTACATATCTTACAAGTAGAGGTACAACTCTTTGTGTATCAGCTTGATCTTCATTACCTTGCACATTATCTTGATCATTTTTTTGACCATCGGTAACAACATTCTGACCATTGGTTGCAACATTCTATTATTCTGGAATTAAGCACTATTGCTCAGGTAAAGTTATGGGTTCTTCAAAATATACAAACTTGTTGTAGTCTTCAGATTCTTTTGTGCTTTCCAACTCATTCTTTTCTGCAATTTCATCAATCTCCACATTTGCACTTTCAACTATTTTGTTAGAAGCCTTGATTAGACATTTAAAAGCTTTGGTCTTGGTAGAATATGCCAGAAAAATACCTTCATCACTTTTGGCATCAAGCTTTCCATTTCTATCATCTTTTAAGACATAACATTGACTACCAAAGATCTTGAAGTAACTTACATTGGGTGTTTTACCATACCATAGCTCATA
>MU227479.1:1838569-1863875 GCA_018584345.1 Thuja plicata | reverse complement strand
TAAGGCTATGGTAGAGAAACAAAGTGGTAAGGATTTGAAATGCTTGAGATCAGATAGAGGAGGAGAATTTATATCAGATGAATTCACTAATTTTTGTAATGAGCATGGTATAAAAAGATAGGTTTCTACACCAAGAACACCACAACAAAATGGGATTGCTAAGAGAAGGAACAAATCAATAGTTGATTGTGCTAGAACAATGATGATAGAGAAAGGAATCACCTAAATATTTTGGAGGGAAGCTGTCAGTACTGCTGTCTATACACTAAACATAGTACAATTAAAGAAAGACACAAAGAAGACACCCTATGAGCTATGGTATGGTAAAACACCCAATGTAAGTTACTTCAAAATCTTTGGTAGTCAATGTTATATCTTTAAGGATGATAGAAATGGAAAACTTGACGCCAAAAGTGATGAAGGTATCTTTTTAGGGTATTCCACCAAGAGAAAAGCTTATAAATGTCTTATCAAGGCTTCTAACAAAATTGTTGAAAGTGCAAATGTAAAGATAGATGAATTTGCACAAAAGAATGAGCTAGAAAGAACAAAAGAACCAGAGGAACAACAAGTTTTTATACTGTGAAGAACCCAACACTCTACCCGAGCAATAATGCTTAATTCCAGAACAACAAAAAGGTTTAACCGATGGTCAGGCTGCAAATACCGATGGTCAGGATAATGATCAAAATAATGTGCAAGGTGATGGAGAACATAATGAAGAACAAAATGATGATCAAGCTGACACACAAAGAGTTGTACCTGTACTTTAAATATATGTAAGAAGGAACCATCTAGAGATCCAGATCATTGGAGATAAGAAAGCTGGTACAAGAATAAGAAGTAAGTCTTTAACCTCAAATTGTTTAATTTGTGAGTTTGAGCCAAAATATTTCAATGCTGCACTTAATAATGAAGAATGGATAAGTGCTATGAATGATGAGATTGAGACGATTGAGAAGAACAAGACATGGTCACTTGTGCCAAGACTAGATGACAAGAATATCATCGATACTAAATGGTTATTCAGGAATAAGATGAATGAGAATGAAAAAGTCACATGAAACAAAGCAAGACTAGTATGCAAGGGGTATGCACAAGAGGAAGGTATAGACTATGGAGAAACCTTTGCACCCAATGCTAGGCTAGAAGGTGTAAGAATACTACTTTCTTATGTTGCATTCAAAGGATTCAAGGTATACCAGATGGATGTCAAGTCAGTATTCCTAAATGGAATACTTGAAGAAGAGGTATACATTGAGCAACCAGAAGGGTTTGTAGATCCAGACAAGAGAAACATGGTATGTAGACTTCATAAAGCATTGTATGGATTGAAATAAGCTCCTAGAGCCTGGTATGAATGACTTCATTCCTATCTAATAAGTATTGGATTTGTAAGGACTAGTGAAAATAGTAATCTTTATTTGAAGGAAGATAATGATGCTAACAGTTTGATTGCTGAAATATTTAATGATGACATCATATTTGGAGGCAATGATATGCTATGCAAATCATTTTCTAATGAGATGAGAAAATATTTTGAGATGTCTATGTTTGGAGAGATCAAGTTCTTTCTTGGTCTATAGATGGTTTGACATATATATGAGCTTTCACAATGGAAAAGATAGCTACCCAGTCGGATGTCCAATCCTTGAGTTGAGTTGTGTAACCTAGTTATTAAAACATTGGGAAAGTCAAGCATTTTTGGCACTATTGTCTAGGATGGTGTCAAGCTATGGACCTACTGTAGTCATGATTTAAATTCTTAGTTCATTTTTTTCCTTAGTCTATTCCAGTTTAAATAGTTTTCAAGTTTCATGTTATCCTAAGTTAGTTCAATCTGCATGCATAGAAGAAGAGATACTTTAGGAAGATTTCTTCCTAATTACCATAAAAATAAGTTAGGTGAGATTTTTGTTAACCAAGAAGAAGAGGAAGAAGAAGAGAACTGGTGCAAGAGCACCCCTCCTAATATGTAATCAATTGAGTTTGATAGGCCTAATATGCCTTAAGGATCATTGGATCCATTTGATGTAATAAGGGCCCATTTGTAAGACTAGTTGGCCCAAGGTGCACTTATAAACCTTGTTGTCAAACTCGGTCAAAGGGAAAAAAAAATTATGTTGTTTTTTAGGTGTATTAGGTTTTATTTAGTGGAAATGCACTCATTTGAAGTCCTAAGAGATCCTAGGTAGTATAGGACAATAAAGTTGCAAAAAGTTGCTTAGCAACTTTTGCAACTTTTAATTGAAAAGTTTCTTACAACCTCCCCAACGGTCCAAAAGGTTTGAAAAGTGGTTATGGATGTTGGATTGGGGAGATATATATCCATGAATGTCATAATACCATTTGATGTTCATGTATGCAAGATTGGTGGAAAATTTGAATGAATAAAAAACTATTTTTTTTTTATAACTATCGATGTTTTCTGTACCATTTGAATTGCATTTTGATTAGAAAGATTTTTGTTTCTTCATGGTGATATTTTAGATTGTATTGTACTTTGAATGTAGTTGGTTTGATTCATTTTTGTGGAGGTTCAAAGGATAAGTCATTGTTTTACTCAGACTGGTGTAGAAACGCTCCATACCCTAGGTTGTGAATATGAGCCCCTAACTTGCAAATCCAATAGTGGAATCTCACGGACATGTGAGAACTAAAAGTAGGGGCAGGGATATTTAAGAATCTAGAAGGATAGAGAGGTTGGAGTTTGTTGAGTGGTTTTTCCACCAAGCCCTAGCCGAGCATCTCTTCTGTGCTTGATTATAGTTTATTACACTTTAATGCACAAGACTCTATAGGGAGTTGTTAGGATCAGTTTGTTGGTGGATTTGGTATTCTTGGGTGTAGACAAACCTTCCCTAGGAATTTTATTTTTTAGACAATACATTCTTGAGTACTTTCTTCAGTAATCAGGCCTAATTAATCCTATTAGGTCTCTGAACCTTAAGGTGTTTGGGAAGCATAAAGTTGGATTTGGGATCTAAGTCTTTGGATTTTGACATATATCCCAAAAGGGTATCTAAAAATGTATGCTTTTATATTGATCATTTGGAAGTTATAAAAGATAATGCTGAAAAACCCCATTCCTACGGCTACTAGATAAGCCTGTCACACTAGGCTAAAAGGATAGTTTGACATTTGAGAACAATAGGACTTAATATAAGTATTCCAAGGGTCATAATTTGTATACTTTTGATTAGTAGAACCCTAATCCACTCCCTATGATGAATTATGAAGGTATTGTGCACTAGTTCATATTAATGGAGAAGTTCTTGTGAGAGATTTTGACTTGAAGTTTAAGACACACTAGTCTAGTGTGATTAGATTGTTGTAGTGACCTCCTAGTATGAAGAAAGGAGTTGAAGAAACTTAAATAGGGAAAATGATGATTTCCTTGAAGCGTCTATATTTAAGGACCCAAGTGACAGCCTATTGTGGCTTAAGGGCTATCAAGACAAATACGATTGTGGTTGGGCTCAATTCCAACACTACTCTGCATCAAGTGGTATCAGAGCTTAGGAGAATCCTTAGGGGAAGGATCAATGTATATGTCATCAGAAGAGTTAGGAGAAGAGGACAAAACAATGCCTCCAAAAATAAAAAATGTGGAGCTTGCTAAGATTGTGCAAGAGCAAGCAGGACATAATAAATAGATGAAAGAAGAGATAGAAAGGTTGAAGGGTAAAGTTGATGGAAGGGGTGAAGAATGCTCAGAGAGAGATGAGGAAGGGAAAGAGGATCATTCCCATAGGTAGGAAGTAGAGGAGATTCTTGAAGAGCATAGGTACCTTATAAATGCCCTTAAGTTTGTGGAGAAAAGGACCATGGACAATAAACTAGATCTGCCCATCTTTAGTGGGAAGATGGATCCTGATTTGGTCATGGACTAGTTAGAGTCCTTGAATAGTTTCTTTGAATGTGAGCAGATACATGATAACCAAAGAGTCAAGGTGGAAAATTCCAAGTTGAAGGGAGAAATATTGACATGGTGGAACTTCATCCAAGAAGAAAGGGTGAAGTAGGGGAAGAATATGATATCCACATGGAGTGAAATGGCTTCTAAGGTGAAGGAACCCTATATCCCGGAAGACTATGAAGTTAAAATTAATAAGAGAAGAAAAAATATAAGATAGAAGGAGATGGTTGTTATTACCTATACTGAAGAATTTGAGAAGCTCGATATGAAGTCCAAGACAATGGAGACTGAAAGTGAAAAGGTGGCCAGATATTTTAATGGATTAAGGATAAATGTCCGAGATGAATTGAATCTTTTGAACCTTGATATAGTACATAGATGCTATAAATTGGCATTGAAGGTAGAAGATAATATAAAGAGAAGACAAGAGAAGAATAACAGAGGAAGATGAAGGAATTTCTAGTGGAAGAGGATAGAATTTTAGACCCCATGGAGAGTCTAGTCAAAAAGGCTATCAGGGAGAGAGAAGTTTCAGAGGTAATTTTAGAGGTAGAAGATCCAATAGAAGAGGTATATTTTGAGGAAGAAATGGGGGTCCCTTAAGATGTTACAACTATAATAAAGTGGGTCATCCTGTCGATAGGTGCTTGGAGATGACAGGATCAAACATACAAGGTGACAGAAGAACATAATTGATTCAAGATGATGCCCAAAGTGTTAACTCACCTTCCAAGGATTTGGATCCATAAGGAGTATGTTTAATGATGAGGAGGACTCTATTGAAGGTCCTTGCAACCCAAGAACCACCACAAAGGAAGACCATCTTTAGAAAAAATTTCAAAAGCCATGGTAAGGTCTACAAACTCATTGTTGATTATGGTTCTACAGAAGATTTAGTATCTAAAGAAATGGTATAAAAATTGAGCTTGTATAGGATTCCTCATCCTTACCCCTACAAAGTGTCTTGGATTACAAAGGGACAATAAACTCTAGTTGATGAGCAGGCATGGTGACGCAGTCCAAGGCCGAAGAGATCTCAAAAGAGATGTCTGGACTTGCAGCCAAACAACAACCACATCAGAAACAACAATACAATCAAGATATAACCAAATTCAACTTATATTATTATTATAAACTGATTACACGCAACATTTTGAGATGTAAGGCCTTCTCTATTATGACCAATTACATTAGTAAACAAAACATATCTCATAGGATCAATGCCTTCCACACTAGCTCATATCTGTGACACACAAAAATCTAGTAGGAACACCAAGATAGATCTAAACTTAATCTCACAAGCCACCAAGAAATATTCTTGTTTCCTAATCCATAAATTAGCTACTAGCTCTTCAAGCTATCTTTCCTTCTTTTGTAACTTCTCACTCTTACCTTCACTGCCTCCTATCTACTCTAACTATACCTCCCTTTTATATAACATAGCCATAAGTCAACTTCATAATAAAACAACCCAAAAAAAATAGTCGCCTTCAAGATTACAAAAGCCAATGTGTTATCCATGAATTGACTTGCAACAGTCATTAAATCCACCTAGGAGAAAGAACCAATCTAGATTTAGGTCCTCACACCTCCAACGGTTGATCCAAATTACAAGGAACATGACCTAAATTAAATGCACATGTTGTCTAGCCCAACCAATCTAAATAACCCCATCGGTGAACTAGAACACCAAAAGCCAAGCCACTTGGTGAGAGACATCACCGAGCTGGACACCACTAAGCAGAGCACCACCGAGTAATGCACCACCAAAAATCATTGAGAAGAGCACCACTGAGCCTAGTCACCAAGTATGTTGATAAATACACACACCTTCCAATTGAGAACTACCACCAAATGATCGAGAATCTCAGGTCTCCAACTGAGCTTGCTACCAAAACCAAAAACTGAACTCTAACATATTTTTGTGATACAGGATTGCCAACTACCCAAGGATGCTCTTGCATCAAACACCCTAGGTGAAAAAATATGTTATCAATAGCTCAATGAACATCTTTTTGGATTAAACACATAGATCCCAAACTAGTTCTTGATATACATATTCTCTGAGTCCTCAACTGATACACTCTTGCCTTGATTCTTCTTATGTGAATCATTTCCTGCAATTGACAACAAATTCTTTCTTTGACAAGGTTCCACCACCTTATAACTAAGCAATTTTCTTCGAATCAGTAAGTTTTCTTCCTCCACCTCAAGTTCATTCAGTACATCTTCATTGACCACTACATTCTGGTGATTACCAAGCTTCTTGTTTGCATGGGGACATTCATATGAATGATGTCCTTCTTCTCCATAGTTGTAACAAGTACCCCTACTTCCACTTCTTCCTGTCCTTCTCCTTGATTCAACAGGTTTTGGTCCATCAATTATCACTTTATCCTTTACCAAATTCTCTTGCTTCTCTTTCCATCAGGGGTTACCATGATGTATTCTCTCCATCTTATCTTCTGCCTTTAGGGCATACTGGTAAGCATCATTAACTGAACCAATCTTCAACATACCAATCTCAACCTAGATATTGAATTTCAAACCATTAATATGCCTAGCCACCTTTTCCTTAGAAAGTTATCTATGTCTAGACTAAATAGTCAAATTTTAGAACTCCTCGGTATAGTCTTCCATAGTCATCTCCTTCTGCTTTAGATTTTGTAACTTCTTGAACAACTCAAGTTCATAGTTGGTAGGAATGAACTTATCCTTTAGTTTTTCCACCATCAACCTCCACCGATTGATCTTCACCTCCCCTTCTTCTTCTTCTCTATCTCTCTACAATTCTTTCCACCAGAAAATGGCATGCCCCTTCAACTTAGTATGTGTTAACCTCACTCTAAGAGGATCTCCAATTTCTTCTAGCTCAAAGTAGTATTCTAACTCACTGATTCAATCAATAAGATCCTTGGGTCTCAATGTACCTGAGAAATTAGAAACCTCCATCCGATAACTTGTACTCAACTGAGCACTAGAAATCTGCAACAATTAAATTTTGTCTTCCCTAGATCTCTCCATCCGATTGGCTTTGTCATCTCCACTAGATCTAGCAGCCTCAAAGTCTTCAGTAGCTTCTTCATAACCATCATTTTTTTCAAGGTTCCTTGGTAAACCAGCTATGACACTCATAATTTCGGTGACCAACTCATTCTTCATCGTTTCCATCTCAGATCTGATATCTGATCTGAGCTTTTCCATTATCCTTGTCTCCATTGCATCAGTGAGATATTATACCTCCCTATGGCCCAATATCCTAGGAGGTATCATCCAAGGTCTTCAAAAACCCTATGCAAAAAACCCCAACTGACCACCTTGTGACAACCCCCGATCTGTCTGCAAGTCATATCACAACCTGCTACCTCACACACATAATTAGAAAGGTTTCAAAATTCTAGGAACACAGATCTACAACATGTATCTCTAGAGGAATGCAACCTTCACTCAGACCAACTAGATCAACTTTTCTTTGATACCACTTGACGCAGTCCAAGGCCGAAGAGATACCACCAAGAAGTGCACCACCAAAGACCATTAAGAAGAGTACCATTGAGTAGAGCACCACTAATCCCATTCATTAAGTCTATTAGTAAAGCCACACACCTTCCAACCAAGAACTACCACCAAATGATAGATAATCTCAGGTCTCCAACCGAGCTTTCTATTGAAAGCCAAAACTGAACTCTAACATATTTTGGTGATACATGATTACCAACTACCCAAGGATGCTAATACATCACATGGGTAGATTTTTCAATAGGAGAATATAAAGATAAAGTATTATGTCACATTGTAGACATGGATGCAAGCCATATTATACTAGGTTTCCCTTTGAAATATGACCTTAAGGCCCAACATGATGGGATGAAAAATACTTATATAATCAACATGGATGGAAATAGTAAAACTATGAAACCCTTGCCTGATCCCAAATATGATAAACTAAAGGAACCAATGATCATTGTAGAAATAATAGGTATTGAGAGGGAGGGGTGAATCAATACAAACAAATAATGAACTAATTCAACCACTAATCTAAATAACTTCTGAAATAATTCATAAACTATAAAGAAAATAACTGATGGAAATATATGAAAGAAAGTAATCTCAAGCATCCACAAACTAATCACACATAACACTGATATTTTCATGCGGAAACCCTTGTAAGAGGGAAAAAACCACAATGGGGATGACACCCACAAGCCCAATACTATAGTATATGAGTTTTCCCTATTAGGAGCTACAAATACAATTTTTGAGGGTTCACCCGATTAGGAGTGATTAGTACATTATTAGGAGTATAATAAGATCAGCTATGATCTACTTGTTACCCAATTTTATGATTGGTTTATATTGTTAGCCTAATTACTAGGTGAGCTACTAAATAACCTAGTTTGCACATTATTAGTGATATAAATTAAGTTTGTGTTCATTTATTGAGCTGAAATTGGAAACTACATGAATGAAAAAGAATGGAACTAAGCTATCCAAATGAATGAAATGGTACATATATTAGATCATATTCATATTTTGAGCATAGAATGACAAAATGTACATAAGGAAAGTAAAATATCTATCTAAGCTCACACAGACCATGAGCATAGCCAATTCCTAAAAATCCATGGCTAACTAAATACATGCACAAAGAAAATCAATATAAATAACAGGGTACCAAACATTGCCTGAAGGAAGGAAGAGAGGTTGGCCTAGGGAGACTCTAGTATGCTCCTATTGGATCCAAGACCTACAAAAAAGAGAAGAAATGGGTTTAGATCCAATGTATCTAAGAAATGTATGATAAACAATTATCTATATACACCTAAAGTCATGCATACATGAAATAAGCCATATATTAGAAGGAGGGAACCATGCTCCAGACATGAACATACACACAATAATGTTGCAGAGGAAAGAGGAGTACCATGTTTTTACTAATTTGTTTGTTCCATGTGTAGGTATAGAAGAAGTTGTTTTATTACATTTATATGTGATAAATGCTATCACTCATGCACAGGCAATCTTGAAGGGAAGCCATTAAAGGCCACCTTTGAAGAACAAGTGTGCATGGGGAAGGACACTTATGAAGATGAAAATTCTCCAAAAAAATAATGGACGGTGTTTCTCTATAATGTGGGCACTGTCAAGAAGCCCTCAAAGCCCTTGATAAAGCCCACATAATAGGGAAATAACACCCATGATTGGATGCCAAGCCCTCTTAGTACCCCACATTGAAGCAGTGAGGGTTATTAGAAGCCCCATCAAAAATAGGGTTTCTGATTATCCTCACAGCCCCAAGGAGGAGCACTGCTCCAGAAGGAGAAAATAGAATGAAGCAGTAGTAACCATGGAGCATCTAGGATACATGATGAAAAAGTACAATAATGGTGCATAAGGACATCTTTCAATCAAAATCAGGATAAAGTATCAATGGTGTATATAGACACAAGTAAAAGCAGCAAGTTATATGTACTCATGATACAAGGAGGTTCATCAAAGATGAGATAGAAAAACATCAACAATATGGTGTTCATAAACAGTCAAGCAATGAAGCATCTACATAGATCTGCCAGCATGTCTGCCTCAGAAGAAATGGTCAAGAATTTATAGCAGCAGGAGATATGATGCTCTTACAAGACAGTACAAATTGGGACAACAAGGTTGTATTTCTTCTACATGTCTTTATTATGCATCCAAGTCACATCAAGCACTAGAGATAGGCACATTCAAATGACACAACAATGATGGTGCATCTTCAAGTGTTGAACAAAAAAAGGTATGATTTTTTTGCATATGAATCTATAAATCAAGTATATGCATACCATGTTTGAGTAAGTAATCAATCAGTAAAAATGGGACAGCATATAGATTTAAAAGAAAATGGCAATTGCATGTTGCACATGGGAAAAGATGCTTCGCATATGTGAGATAATTAAGAAAAGATGATATACATGTTAAAGAATCTACATATAGCTTGTTAAGACAATAGTAAAACATCTAGAGAGGCATCTAGCAATCAAAGCAATGATGCATAATATAAGTTGCAAATGAAATACATTGTATCTTTCAAGCAATGGAATAACAAAGGAATATTCTACATAGTACCTCAAGGAGAGAGTCAACTTTAGAGCAGCATTAGGCATCCATGGAAAGCAAGAAGACATCAAAATAGTAAGGCTTCCTCAAGATATGACCCATGGATCAAGTACGAATAGATTTAAATCATGTAAAATAGAGATATTCTCCATAGCCTACGGCCTTGAATGGAGGTAACAACAACATAAATGCTTCCAAGAATGTTTCCAGCAAGCAAAAATAGAAAACATGCATGACTACGCCCCATTGTATGGAGAAATATTCCCCAGTCTATGCAAGCAATGAAGAATAACAAAGAGAATAAGAAAACATGTTGTGAACAACATTAAAAGAGCCTATGTACACCCATAAACAACAATAAAGTAATAGAATGGAGTCCAAGCATTGTAAAATACATCCATAAACAACATTATAGCATCAAGGCGTCACTTCTTGTAGAAGAAAAAGAGGTAAATATGTTCCAGAATCAGAAAAAAATAGTCATAGCCCGCGGCCAAATGGAGATAATAACAAGATAAGATGACCATGATAAGTGTTTTAATCAAGTGCTAACAATAATAGAGGTCATGGCACCAATTCCTATGGAGCCATATGACATCTTTCCTCTCTTAAAGATGCAAACAACACATGATGCCCTAGTTTACCATGGGTTAGACAACAAACAAGAAAATACAAAAACATTATCAAGTAAAGCAACAAAAAAAAATAGTCATAGCCCACGACCCCATATGAATTCAATAGACTGTTTTAACCATTCATAATTTCAAAGCCCAAACAAAGATGCAGAACAGATGTAGAACATATGCAACTCGATGAGATGGAGAAATACAGAGATCAAAGCACAATGTAAACAACAAACTATGAAATGTGATGAACAAGATTGCCTACCTTTCTATTTTATACTTCCACTGACATATCCAACAAAGATCGATGCAAAAGAGGAAGCTTTCCAAATCCATAGCCTTTCCATTTGAAAACTACAACTAGGGCATCATCACCAAAGCCCGTGTTTTCCTCTCGAAGAGTAAAATGCCAATTACATATGTTTTAAGGCATGTGAGTTTGGCATATTATAATGTTTTAACATATGGTAGGGTAAATATGTTTAAAATATAAGGTAAGGGAAACAAGAATATGTTTTTATAACATATGACAAGGTGGGGTTTTCATAGAAAATGGGTTTTTAATCTTGCTTAGGGGATGAAGAGGAAGTCTTATTAATGCTTTAATGAGTCATTTAGAGGCAAGATTGAAAGAATTGTAAAGGCATACCCTAAGTCTGAGGTCATGGTAAGATTTTGATAAAATGTCTCCTATTCTTTCTTCGAAAGGTCATTGTTTATTTAAAATGGGATGCAGAAATGTAAAGTCATGCATATTCTATTATTGTAAATATTTTTCCCAATAATACTTTATAAATCATTTTGGGCATTATCACCTATCATGCATGATTAGTGGAGGAGATAGTTTCAGTTTGGTAAGAGGATTATGGTTAAAGAATGATTCTGATTTCTCTTTCTCACCTACCCCTACAAATTTGGGAACTTGACATCCAGATTTGAGCAGCATGCCTTGTGCACCCAAAAATGTAGATTCTTCAAAGATATTTCTTTTCCAGTCTTAGATTTGGTGGAGTTTGGCATAGTGATTTCCAGGATCCTTGAAAATACAGATTTTGGGGGTTCTCACCTATTTATACCCCTCTCATTTTTGTGATAGGCAGTTCTTCCGTTGTATCTCACTCTGAGATTTGAATGTTTGTAGCTTTGAGAAGTAGATTCTTTTCCTTGGATCCTTTTGGTTGAATACATAACATAGATCCTTCTTTTCCTATTGTCTTATGAACTATTTGATGAGTTTTGTTCAAAGTTATTGTGATTTAATTTATTCCTTTACTTGGCATATTGTTCATTTGATGTTTAGAAAGCACATATTATTTCCTAAAGTCTGATTTGTGTGCTCTCATGAGTATTTTGAGTTGTGGAATTTATTTATTTCCTTCTCATTTACAATCTGCACCTTGTTATTCTCAAAAGAAATACTATAAGTGGGATAAAGCTGTGAGTTTCTAGTTTATGTTTAAGTCACATTGTGAGTGTTTTACAATCTATGGACCTTCAAATTTTTGGTGAATCACCTATGTTTTAAGTCCAGTTTTTCAATTCATGCACTCTCTCTCTCCCTTTTCTCCAATTTTTTTTAGTTTAGTTTAAGATGATTCAAGGGGAAGTCGGCCCTTAATCTGGAGGTCTACTTCCATTATAGGTTCCCCACAACCTGGAAGTATTCCCATGTTTTATAGGATTGTTGATTTTCATACTTAGCTCTTTTGGGTGCAATCCTTAGTGACAACAGTTTTGGCACACCCGGTGGGACAGACTTCTGAGCCAATCTTCTAGAAAATTTCATATGAGTTGATGTTTGGTATGAGCAGTAGCTATGTTCTTATTGTGATTTAAAGTATCATACTTGGTAACTCTACTCTTGTTTTATGCAGATCAGTCTTGTTAGCACATGAATAGGATACCAACCAGGCAGAGCAAGAATCTGTTTGAATACAGAGAGCTACCTTCATCTAAGAAGAGGGAAAAGGAAACCAAGAGCACTCAACCCCAACCTAGTGCATCTTAGCCTACTATTTCTAGTCATATCCCTTCAGGTAGTCCTGTTATCCCACCACTCCCTATATTATCTCAAGTGCTCCCAGCAGTTCAAGTTCTCCCAAATCCACCTATGGCCAAAAATCAGCCTTTTGTGGCTTTTAACCAGGGTAGCCCTCTAAATTTATAGCAACATAATGACATACCCATGGGAGCCCTTAAAATCTTGCCCAGTTTTACCAAAGAGGATTAGACCTCAGCCATTGAACATATAAGAGATGTTGCATCCCTTTGTGGTCTTTATCACATCACTCATGATGATGTAGTTGTTAGGTTATTAGCAACATCATTTAAGGGTAAAGATTTGCAATGGTTAGGGGTTTAACAATTAACTCTATATCAACCTGGGATGATCTAGGTGTTGCCTTGACTGCCTAGTTTGAAGATAAGTCCGACCATCTTTCTTTAGTAGAATATTTGACCACCATAAAGAGGTCACCCCATGAGCATATGATGGACTTCAATTTCAGGTTTCAAAGGACATGGAACAAAATCCTAGTAGCAGTTAGGCCTTAAAACCAACATGCTTTTCTATACTATTTGAGGGCACTTAACAGTGACATCTTTGTGACAATCCAAACAATGGGAGGGAAAAAATTACCAGCAGCCTTTGATATTTCTATAAGAGTTGAGAACAGTCTCATCCAAGCTAGGAAAATAGTCCCAAGGTCTCCAATGCCTTTCTTTCTAGAATTGCAACCTGTTCCTAAAGCAGTCCCAACCTTGGCCTCTATTCCACCTATCCCAGCTCTAGTTGTAGACCAGTCCCAAGAGCTAAATGAGATCAAAAAGACCTTGCAAAGTGTTACTAATGAGCTAGTTAGTCTTAAAAGAAAAAAAATTTAGCCTCATCAATAGCCCTACCAACAACCTTACCAAGCTCCATATCAGGCCCAATATCAATAGAATAGACCTCCTTACCATTCAAGATAACAAGGCCAAGCAAGGAACTATAACCAAAGAGCCAGTCAACCCTACAATCCTAATATTCCTAGTGCTTCTAGAGAACTTGTTCCTGTAGCATAGAACAATATGGCCCAAGATTATGAGTGGAATTGCCCATGCAACTAGCATCACATTCAAGGAGGTTGTCCTAATGGATTTGGTCAAACCCTTGTGACGTAGAACAATGTTATGGCACAATAAAAAGTACCGAAAGAGCCTCAAATGCAGTAGAAGCAGTTAGCTGGCCCAAGTGAGCACAGTGCACCTGATGTGGCTCTCATCAATTGGTAGAGCGAGGAGTTCTATGGGGTTAACTCTTTCCCCAGTAACAACCAAAATTATGCTCCAGTTTTAGCTAATACAAGGTCTAAGAAAAGGGCTATAGAGGCAGAACAACTAGTTTCAAATAATCAGCAGACCCCGATGGCTATTTCTCAACCTGAGGTTGTTCAAATCTTGCCTCAAGTACAACTTATACCAGCCAAGGAGCCTGTGAAAGAAGTGGTGCAACCTACACCAACACAACTAGAGGTGGCTACAAGAAAAGGAAAGCCAAAGGTAAGCCTGGGTTCCTTCAATATTATAGAACAAATGAAGAAGACTTCAATAAGTATGCCCATGATAGATACTTTAGCCATCCCTGGGCAAAAGGAATTAATGCTTGATTCTTTGTCTAAGATTGCACTATAAGATGTTTCAGAGAAACCTAAGGTTTTGATTGTTGATGTGCCTTGAAAGGATCAACAAGATGTAAAAGCTAGCCTGCAACCCACAAGCAATCAACAAAATCCATAGGTCAAGCCTCCTCCTTTCTATATTATTCTTGGCATTGGAAAATTTTTAGTACATAAATGTATGATTGACTCAGGAGAAAGCAACTCAGTCATACCTAAGCAATTAGCTGACACCCTAGGGTTATCCTATGAGCCTCTTGATAAGCATGTTGTTCAATTAGATGGTTCATCAGTCAATACATTTGAAGTCATCAAGGACCTAAGCCTCACCTTGCACGAGTGTCCCAACTTCTCAATTCCCCAAGATATCTATGTTATTGATCTACCACCCTACTTTTCCATTTGCCTTAGCAGAGACTTTACTGCCAAGTTACGTGGGTATCTTTCTTCATATTGGTCTCACTTATATTTCAGAACTAGGTATGGTACAAAGGTTAGAATCAAGTCAAAAACCTTTGCAAACAACCATGTGGAGCCCTATACACAATGCCCCATCAATGCCAACCTAACATTCCATGAACAAGAACTTTTTGTCTCAGAACCACACACTACTACTAATAATATCCCAGATATTTCCTTGGATGAGTGGGAAGAAGAAAACCCAGAGGATGATCTCTTTAGGAACATGGAGGTGTCTGGCATAGGGATGTATATCATTTATGAACAAAATGCAGTGATTCCAAATTTGATGAAGAAAGAGGATCCAGAACAGTAAAAGAATGACCTATGGAAGTTATTCTTTGATGGTGCTAGAAGAAAGATCGGTGTCGGAGGGGGGGCTATACTTATTTTTCCAGAAAGGCAAAGGTACTATTTTGCTGTACATTTTCCTTTAGTTGTACTAATAATACAACAAAATATGAGGCTTTAATTCATGGATTAGAGTGGGACAGAAAGAAGGGTATTAAATGTTTACGAGTCTTTGGTGACAGTGAGCTAGTAGTCAACCAGACTTGTAATACTAACCTCACCAAAAATGATGTGCTTAGAATGTATAAACATAGAGTTAGGGACCTAATTGAAGGCTTTGATACTTTTAATCTGATTGTTGTTCCAAGAAATTAGAATAAGAAAGTAGACAAGTTGGCTGCTATGGGGGCTAAATATGACATTCCTAAAGAGGTCAAAAACACAGAAGTGCAGTAATATGTAAAGATCCTTGAAATACTTGTACGCCTCTCTTTCTAGTTCCCACAGCTTTCCAAAGGTGAGGGTTAGTAGCAAAGGTTTCACAAATGAATGTAAATCAAGTATATAATGACTACTAAACGAATAATAGAAACATGAGCAATAAAATGTACAAGCAAGAGAAATGAAGACAAATAAATGCAAACCCCACGATGCTTGAAGCTTCTATTATTTCTCTCTACTCCTTCTAAAATGTTGTTCTTGATGCTCAGTATTGGCAGGGCAGCGTCTATGACTTGAGAAGCGTCGAGAATTTGCTAATTGAAATGGGTGTGTGTGATCGCAAGATGGCTTGAATGCTAGAACCAAACTGATGGAGTAATGGCACACAAGAGCTTAAAATCCTAAATCCTTCAAATGGTTATGAAGTGTTTATTATATAGGACTTGGTGATGAAATGAACAGTTGAGATCAATCCCAGAGATGGGGAGATGAACGGTTGAGATCAAAAGGAACATGAGAAGTCCTTAGTAAACTCCACCTCTTTATTTGGTAAAGAGGAGATAGAGTTTGGTTAATTGAAGAGATAATTATGAGTTACCTTTTTGAACTGAAGAGGTGGGTGAATTTACCCATGTAGACTGGAGAGATGGGTGGAGTAACCCATGTGATCTAATTGGAGTTATCTCTTTGAAGATAAATGAGTATTTAATTCATTTATTTAATAATTGTTTTCAACATGTGAGATAATTGAATTCTTTTTGATTAATAATTGCTTTATTTGATGAAATTAAATTAAATTAATTGAAATTAATTTAATTAGAAGAATTTAATTAGTAAGTTTAAATATTTGAATTTAAACTATAGGAAATTGAGTTTAATTAATCAATTAATGGTAATTAATCAATTAAAGCTATTTAATTAAATAAAATTAATTATTTAATTAATTTTGGGAATTTGATTAGATGATTTGGGGAATGAATTTAGAAGAAAATAGATGATTAATTAATGATTAAAAAAACCATTAATTAATAGATGATGATTAGTGTTTTTAATGTAAAGTCGCAAGCCTGTCCATTTTAGGGTGTCTACATTTGCCCCTCTTTGATGCAATGTGACTTGTCACAGTGTGTCAAAGATTCTTTGATTTTGCTCTAGCTTGCCCTGGCATTTAGTAGGTGTATTTATGCCCCCTCAACAAATTTGAGTGAAAATTTGTGAGACGACCGTTGATTTGTTGAAACTGCAAATTATGGAACTAGGTAGCTGATGGATCTAAAAAATACTTTAAAATGCCCTTGTAATTGACCTTTGAATTTTCAAGGGATCGGGAAGAATTTTTGGAGCTCCTGGGTGAAATTAGGGTTTCTCAAAACCCCTATAAGTAGCTAAGAGAGCTCTTCATTTGTCACTTTGCGATTTGGAGCTCTGATTATCTTTGGTAAGTTACTTCTGATTTCTGCCTCCTTTTTCTTCCTATTTTTGAGCGATGGGAGAGATGGCGGGAGGGATGAGGAGGGAGAGATGGTGGGAGGGATGGAAGATGAGGTAGAGGAGACGATGGTGGGGATGATCCTGGTCCTGGGGGTGCTGGTGGCAGAGTTAGGATGGGAGGTGGCCAGAGTGGTGGTCAGTGTAGAGTCAGGCTGGGCACTATCTTGGAGGACAAGGAGGCTTTGGAGGAGGAGGCACCCCAGTTAGTTTGGAGGGTGCGTAGATGTACCACTGTAGTTTTGGCTCCTAGGGAGGAGGATAGGGTTGTGATTGAGGAGGTGGATGTTGATCTTGTAGATATAGATTTGGAGGCTCTTGATGAGCGGAGTGCTGAGACAGGGTCCTCGGGTGGGAGTGACAACAGTAGGAGCAGTACTGGAGAGAGCTCTGAGAGTGGAGATGATTCCGTGGTGGTTAGGCGGAGGCAAGGTGAGGGGCTAGGTGGAGAGGTAGAGGAGGGAGATATAGATGTAGCCATGGGTGGTATGGACGATGATCCCTCAGAGGTTGAGCGACTCTCATAGAAGGTTGAGGATTTGTAGACCCGTCTTGCTTTAGCCGATGACCGTGTGACCATTTTGGAGGCCTGTGTGACAGCTGCTGAGTCTAAAGAGAAACAAGCTCAGGATGAGGTCCGCACATTCATTGACAGTGTACAGGATTTTTCTTAGAGAGATATTTTGGATAGATATTATAGATCTGGGCAAGAGGCTCAGAAGGAGATAGAGTATTGGAGATGACACTATGAGGGCGTAGTTCTGGCTGGGCAGAGAGTTCCTAGTTACACCACATCATAGAGATCCAGTAGGGCTCAGTGGTCATAGAGTAGTGGTGTTTGAGCTCCTAAGTCCTCTCACAAGATAGATTCAGATATGCCTCCCCCTCGTGCTCCTCCTGGTGAGGGTGGGGGTAGCTCTTGTTGACATGTTCCTTGTACCATTTTTGTAGTGATTCATTGTATACCTTGAGTAGTACCATTTTTGTATCTCGATACACTGATATATATATGATATACATGTTGATTACCTTCTATGTTCAGACTTGTGACCTTTCATTTCTACTCAGATATTTTGATCTACATGAGATGCAGTTATGTTTTGATATGATGTGTCATGATTTACTTTGCATATGTATGATTCTACATGATTTAGTAGTTTTTTTAGATGATGAGATGTATATGCAGACTTATGTATGGATGATTTTCTTTCCTATGATAGTGACATGTTATGCAAGATGGTGTAAATTCCATGTATGTTTATATGAGATGCTTTATAGATGCATGTGATGTTTATGATTTATCATGTATGCAACTACCATTTGTTTTCATTTTCTGATGCACTTAATGGAATGAATGCAATCTAATATGCACAAAAATATCTGAGTAATGCATGTGTTAGTTAGAAAGAAGTTAGTTTGGATAGATGTGCTTTGAGATTGATCCTATAGAATGTAATGATAGAAAAATTTCTTTTTTTGCATTTTTGGATATATATGATCTAATAGAAAGGATGAATGTCCCAAGTCGCTGTCCCTGTTCCAATAATTGTCATCATTGCATATTTTTTTGTATTTTCTGATATTCTAGAAGAGCGTCAAATGATCTAGATCACATACCACCTGGATACCACCATGACCTCTTGATAGCAGAAGGAGTAGAGAGATTGAATAGAAAGAGACCCATAGTGCACCAAAATATTGACCATCTGGATTCAACTATGTTCCCTGTTTGAAAAGAAAGAGAGCCAAGAGCACCTAGATATTGACCATCTGGATACCGCTTGTCCTCTAAGTTAATCTAATACAAAGAAACCAAGATAGAACTCCTATGCAACCAGAGTCCATCTGGATAACACTGTAAGCTCTTGATTTCTGAAAGGGAAAGCCAAACAAACAAGATAGAACTCCTACGCCCCTAGAGTCCATCTGGATAGCATCGTGAGCTCTTGTTTCCAACATAAAGGGAAAGACCATAGAAACCAACATAGAACTCCAAAGCAACTCAGAGTCCATCTGAATATTGCTGCGAGCTCTTGATTCTATTAAGCAAACAAACAAAATAAAAGAGAAGGAATGTCCAATTCTTTCCCAGGTTTAAGCTCAGATCGTGGAACTGCGCAGCTGCCAGATAAGTGACAGTGCCTACCACATTTATCCTAAATCAACATGGCCCTGGAATCGAAGTGAACATTCAACATACAACAATCAAATAAAATAAGTCATGATCTATCATAGCTACTCTCCTCAAATGGTGGATCCTGGAGTAGCGTAAGAACATAACCCCAAAATATAGACTGACATCTGACCGACTTGATTGACCTAGTCAACATTTATGTGTGGTTCATTGATGCAGTTGGATCTCTTGATTGGCTCAAACTCTTTGGATAGCCTTGGTTGGCTTGCTTGCTTTGATCATGTTGGCAGCTAATCACGCTATGTCAAATGGGCCCAATGCTTTTTCACAAAGCTCATGATTGTGATAGTAGTAATTGTTAGATTTGATTGCTCTGATCATGTTGGCAGCTGATCAAGCTATGTTAGATGTGCCCAATGCTTGTTCACAAAGCTCATGATTGTGACAATTGATAGTTTGGATTGCTCTCCTGTTGTTTGCTGATTTAATTGATAAATTGATAAAGCTGTATCAGATGAGCCCAATGCTGAAATGCAAAGCTTATGATTGTGACATTTGAATGACTAGGCATGCTTGCCCCTTGCTCTCTTGATAACTGAGTTGGTTTTATTTCTTTGGGATTTTGCAATTTTTTGAATGTTTTTGATGAAGATTGATTTTCTCTTGATTTTGATCTTTTTAGGATTTTTGATGAGTTTTCTGATTTTTAGGATTTTTTCAGATATTTGGAATCGCCCCTAGTTTGGTGGACCAGTATTAGCCATGGGTAAGTTCTTGGTGCTCAGAGGGATTTTGTGCTTCTATATATTGTTTGGGATAGTCAGTCTTGCATTTTGAAGTGTGCTCAAGCTTTTGGAGCTCATTCATGGTGAAGCTGGATTCGAACACTTGGCGCCTGTTTGCCAGGTTTTCACCAAGGTACCTACTCAATAGTGCCTAATTGACAGGTTTTCACTGAGAGAGATTTTTTTTTCTTTACTTTTTTTCTTTTTTTGGTTGTCGCTAAGGCGCCTGTTTGCCAGGTTTTCACCAAGGTAACTTTTATATTTTTTGATTTTTTTGGTATTTTCTAGATATGTAGATAAATGCCTTAACCATAGAGACCTTTAAGGGTAGAACCTCTTCAAGTGCATGTTGTTGATGTAGTCGGGGAGCTGATCTCCTTCTAGTGTTGCTAGTATGAATGCCCCACTCTGAGTAGAGTTGACAATAACAAATGGTCCTAGCCAGTTAGGCTTGAACTTACCAGGTTTGACTCGCTCTACTTGATTCTTCTGATTTTCCATGAGGACAAGGTCTCCTACCTCAAATGTTCATGGCTTTACCTTCTTATGGTAGTTCCTTTTAAGGCGATTCTGATAGCCTTGTAAGTGGTCAAAGGTATGCTGCCTTCTTTCATCAGGTAATTCTAACTCGCTGAGCCTTGCTACTATATAGTCTTTGTATGAAACCAAGTTCTTCAATGATATCCTCAGGGATGGGATTTCCACTTCAAGGGGTAATACCGCCTCTATTCTATAGAGTAGGGAGAAAGGAGTTTCCCTAGTTGGTGTTCTCACACTAGTTCTGTATGCCCATAATGCGGGACAAAGTTGTAAATGCCAGTCTCACCCTGATTCATTTACTATTTTCTTGAGAATCTTCAGGATTGTTTTGTTGTTGGTTTCAGCTTGGCCATTCCCTTGAGGGTAGTAAAATAATGAGAACCCTTATTTGATGCGGAACTATTCACATAGGTCTTCAACATCCTTGTTCTGGAAAGGGGTATCATGATCTGTCAGGATTGTTTGGGGAATCCCGTAGTGACAGATGATGTGATTAAGTATGAACATTACTATCTATTTTCCAGCGATGTAAGTGAGGGGAATTGCTTCCATCCAATTTTTGAAGTACTCTATTGCTGCTATGATGTACTTGTGTCTATTTGCTGAAGAAGTTGTTATCTAACCCACTAGGTCAAATCCCCACATTGAAAATGGCAATGGTGATGTGATGGGATTTAATTCCTGGGCTAGTGCATGGATGAGGTCTCCGTGAATTTGACACTATCCACACCTTTGAACATGCTTGTGTGCATCTATCTCTATTGTCGGCCAATAGTATCCCATGCAGATTATTTTCTTAGCTAAGCTGTTTCCACCTCCGTGGGTTCCACATATTCCTTCATGTACCTCATACAAAGCTTTCTGGGATTCCATGGAAGTGAGACATTGTAGTAATGTTCCATCAAGACTTTGTCTATATAGAGTAGTTGAGAGGATAGTGTACCTAGAGGCTTGGTGGATGAGGGATTTTCTCTGGTTCCTAGACAAGTTTGGGGGTAAGACATTATTTTGGAGATAGCTGTAGACATCTTGGTACCATGGGGATTCAGGACCAACAAGGACACACACTGATTCTATGATAGATGCCTGATGTGAGGGCACCAAGAGTTGCTCCACCAGAAACTAGGATTTTGTTTCGTTACCTGACATATCAATCAGTGATGCTATGGTAGCCATCGCATCTGCCACCTTGTTCTGTTCTCTTGGGACTTGCTCAAAGAGAATGTAAAGGAATTTTGTGCGTAGTCCTTCCATTTGGACTCTGTATGGTATGAGCTTCTCATCTTTGGTCATGTAGTCATTGTTGACTTGACTAATGACCAACTGCAAGTATCCAAAGACCTTCAGGTTCTTGATTCTCCATTGGATTGCTATCTTTAGACCGCTTACCAGTGCCTCATATTCTGCTATGTTGTGTTGGAGATTTGATTCTGAACAGTTGATTGATTGTATGTTTGTCATTGATGACAACATATAATACACAATAGTACTTCTATATGTACTTATCCATATGATGACATAAATACTAGCATGGATAGATACGTGTTTTTGACATATTTATTATGCTATGTTCATACACACAGACCCAGATATGAAGTTTCAGTAAATATATGTAATTATTTTAGTGACGATTACAGTTTTGGAGGAATAACAGTTTAAGGCCGACGTATGTAATGTGTTAATCAAGTTGTGCCTATCTTCAGGATATGCGTGTGTATATTCATGATGAGTTATGAGTTGTTGATATTAATCTAAACACGCCAAACATATTTCAAGAATATTGCAAGGTTATAGTCAATTTGATGAAGCCGACTTAGTGAAGCAATGCGTTTGTTCAGCATTGACTTGCATGGTTGTAATTATGCTTGTGTGCTTAGTAGAGCCAACAAGGATGTTATGAAGAGTCTTCTAACAGGTCCCATGATCTCATACTTGGTGTATATACTTATAGAAGGTCATTTGTGATAAGAAGAGTTGCGAAAGCCAGAGATTGACAAGCAAAGCAGAGTGTTGATGTAGCAGAGTTATATTTATCATATGTTGATAATATAGATACTTATGTTGAAGCATTCAGAATACAGAGTAGATTATTATATTTCTTTACAAGAGGTTAAAGCATTGGTGCATAAAAGGAAGTGATCAGACAAACAGTGTCACATACAACAGTTCATCTTGTTGATACAGTGTGTATTAATTATCTAGAAGGTTGTAGCCTTCACCACTTGGACAGTGAGTCCTTGGACAGTGAGTCCACCACCCCTAACAGGGTTATTGTAAAAGACTCCTAATAGGTTCTGACCCTTAACTAGGTCACTATACTACTGCATTGTATTGAACAACTCCTAACAGGGTTGAAATATCTTTTAACATGGATTACTATAAACAGTATAGTTCTTTGTGGGTACTAATTCCCACTGAGGTTTTTACCATTTGGTTTCCCCATAACCAAAATTGATGTGTTGTGTAATGTGTTATCTGAATGTGCATTTAATTTATATTAGTCTAAATTAATAAGTATAAAAGATTTAAAGTTGCTGACAACTGATACACCCCCCCTCTCAGTTGTCCCTAAAGTATTCTAACAATTGGTATCAGAGCCAAGTGCCTTGGAGAAGAAGCCTAATAGCTTAAGGTAGATCAGATGGCATACTTCAGAAAAGAGAGCCCTAAGTTTGATGGAGAGAACTATCTGGATTGGAAGAAAAAAATGATAACACATCTACAATGTGTTGGCTTTGAGATCTTTGAGATTGCTACACATGAGGTTGAAATTCCATCTCTGAGAGACCTTGCAAAGGATGATGCTACAAAAGGACAAAAGGAGATATTCATAGAAAATGCTATTGCCAAAGAAGCCCTTATCAGTGCCCTATCAGATAGTGAATTTTCTGAGATCAAGAAAGTTGACCAAGCTTACACCATATGGAAGTATTTGGAAGATATATTTGAAGGAGACATCCAAGCAAAGAATGCACGCAGAAAGACATCGAAAAAGAAATATAACAGTCTTGAAATGTTACCTGATGAAAAAATTAGAGCTTATAATCAGAGGATAAATGAAGCAGTATCTGGAATAAAAAAAAATGGAGGAGAAATATCAGAAAAAGATATAATGGATAAGTTATTAACCACCTTGACATCAGACTATGAAAACAAGATCAGTATTCTAGAAGAAACTATGCAATTTTCACAAGACTTCAAGAGAGAGAATTTGATCAACAAAATCTTTGTATTTGAGATATCAAGATTGAAGATTGAACCTAAGAGTGAAACCGTCTTCAAAGCCTCAATCCACGGTAAGAAATCCTCACACATCTCTAGTCATAATGAGAATGAAGAAAATGATGAAGAACTAGAAGAGATAATTGCCATGATTGCTAAGAGAGAAAAGAAAGGTAAAGGAAAGTATGAAGGAAAACTACCATTCAAATGTTTTTCATGCAATAAGATTGGTCACTTTGCATCTAAGTGTCCCACAAGAGTCAAGAAGTTCAAATATGATTACAAACCTAAATATAGGAAGGAATGCTACCATGCTGAAGAAGGTGTAACTGATGAAGATTTAGGAGAAGATGAAATTGGATTCATTGCCCTTAAAGACATGGAAAGGTTGCCTAAAGACTTGAACATTGTAGATAAAGAAGAAGATCAATAATTAGCCTTAATTTCCAAAGCAGATGTCAGAACTGATTGGATCATTGACAGTGGATGCTCACATCACATGACAGGTGACAAAGATAGATTTGTTCAACAAGACAGATACAAAGGTGGTATGGTTAGATTTGGAGATAACACTCCTAAACCTATCATAGGTAGAGGATCCATCACCTTGGATGGAAAGAAGAAGACAGATGATGTTCTATATGTAGATGGATTACATCACAATCTACTGAGCGTTGGACATCTACTTGACAAAGGTTATCATTTGGAGTTCAAGAACAACAAGTGCATTATTAGCAACAAGGATGGACACATGATTGCATTAGGCTCTAAAACAAAAGGTAATGTTTTTCAGCTCATTTTAGATGTAAGCTGTTTTGTTGAAAAAGTAGATTACAGTTGGTTATGGCACAAGAGACTTTGTCATATCAACCTTGATAACACAGTAAAGATCAGCAATGTCAAGGCAGTTAGAGACCTACCGAGCATTGCAAGACCAGTTGATACAATTTTCAGGGAATGTGTTATGGGTAAACATGTAAGGAGTTCCTTCAGAAGCAAGCAGACCTTAGCTGAAAACAAGTTGAACTTAGTGCATACAGATTTATGCGGTCCTACTCAAACAAGATCATACTATGGTGAAAGGTACTTTATTTTGTTTGTTGATGATTTTTCTAGGATGATGTGGGTTGCATTCTTAAAAGAGAAGTCAGAAGCCTTTGAAAAGTTCAAAATATTCAAAGCTAAGGTTGAGAATGAATCTGGACTAAAACTAAAATGCTTAAGATCAGATAGAGGAGGAGAATTCACCTCTGACCAGTTTTATGGCTACTATGAAGAGCATGGAATAAAAAGGCAGTTGAGTGCCCCTCGAACACCTCAACAAAATGTGATTGCAGAAAGGAGAAATAGGATTATACTAGACACAAAACACACCCTGATGATTGAAGAAAAAGTGGCGCACACCTATTGGAGAGATGCGGTGAACACTGCAGTGTATACTATCAATAGAACACAATTGAGACCAGGCGTGGACAAGACACCCTATGAACTTTGGTTTGGTAATGTATCCGCAGTAAAATAATTCAGAATATTTGGTAGCAAGTGCTACATCAAGAGAGATGACAGTATTGGTAAGTTTGATGCTAGAAGTGATGAAGGTATTTTTCTTGGTTACTCTACAAAAAGAAAAGCTTACAGATGTTTCAATTTGA
>MU227479.1:1828020-1838519 GCA_018584345.1 Thuja plicata | reverse complement strand
TAGCAAGTGCTACATCAAGAGAGATGACAGTATTGGTAAGTTTGATGCTAGAAGTGATGAAGGTATTTTTCTTGGTTACTCTACAAAAAGAAAAGCTTACAGATGTTTCAATTTGAGATTAAAGAAGGTTATTGAAAGCACACATGTTAAAATTGATGAGAAGTTTATGATTCAAGAGAGCTACTATGAATATGCACCTTTGATTGAAGATGAACCCAGACCTAACAGTAAAGACACCATGATTGAAGAAATTTTTGATTGCATTGATGTCTCATGCAATGACCCTGATTCAAGAAATGAAGAACAATAGATTATAGAGGAAGTAGTCACACCTAAGGTTCCTAAGTTTACATCCAGATACCACTCTAAAGATGATATCATTGGAGATCAGAGCAGCAACATTTTGACCAGATCAAAAGCAAAGAATCTAACAGTAGATGAAGAGGTATGTTTACTTTCACAGATTGAACCTTTAAGTGTTGAAGATGCTTGTAATGATTCTGATTGGAAAAATGCAATGAAAGAAGAACTAGATCAGATAATCAAGAATGATACATGGGAATTGGTTCCCAGACCTAGTGATAAAAATGTGATAGGAACAAAGTGGATTTTTAGAAACAAAATGAATGAAGAAGGTACAGTAATAAGGAACAAGGCAAGATTAGTATCTAAAGGATATGCACAAAGAGAAGGAATATATTACACTGATACATTTGCCCCTGTAAGAAGACTAGAAGCAATAAAATTGTCTTTGGCATATGCAACAGTAAAAGACTTTAAAGTTTATCAGATGGATGTCAAATCAGCCTTTTTGAATGGTGACTTAAAAGAAGAAGTCTACATAGAATAGCCTGAAGGATTTAACCTTTCAGATAAACTAGACATGGTATGAAGATTGAAGAAAGCACTCTATGGACTTAAACAAGCCCCAAGAGCTTGGTATAAAAGATTAGATGGTTATCTCACCAAGATTGGATTCATGAAAAGAGCAGCAGATTGCAACTTGTTCACAAGAGAAACACCTGATGGATTACTATTAGTTGCTATATTTGTTGATGACATTATTTTTGGAGGTAATGACAAGCTTAGTACTACATTTGCAAAAGAAATGCAGAATGAATTTTAAATGACCATGATTGGTCCTATAAAATACTTTTTAGGACTGAATGTAAAATAGACCGATAAAGGGATATTCATGAATCAATCAAAATATGTGAAAGAAATATTGAAAACTTTCAAGATGGAGGATTGCAAGCCCGTTTGCACTCCTTTGATCACAGGAAGTAGACTTTCAAAAGATGATGAATCTACAGTAGTTGATAAAACATTGTACAAATCTATTATTGGAAAGCTTATTTATCTAACTCAATCAAGACTTGACATATCTAATGTAGTTGGCATTGTTGGGAGATTTGCAGCTGAACCCAAACATAATCACCTAATGGAAATCAAGAGGATATTCAGATATCTTAAGGGAACTATAGACTATGGTTTATGGTATCCAAAATTAGAGAATACAGAACTCCATGTGTATACAGATGCAGATTGGGCAGGTTGTATTGATGATAGAAAGAGCACTTCAGGAGGAGTAGTGTTTCTTGGAGAAAGGTTGGTATCTTGGACAAGCAAGAAGCAAAATTGTATTTCTTAGTCAACGGCAGAGGTAGAATATGTTGCAGCAGCACTGAATTGTACAACAATCATTTGGATCAAGCAGATGGTTAAAGACTTTGGTATTTAGGTTGACTATCCTATTGTTATTCATTGTGACAACACTAGTACTATTAACATGTCTAAGAACCCTATGATGCACGCAAAGACAAAACACATAGAGATCAAGTACCATTTTTCTGAGAGAAAAAGTTGCAGACAAGGAAGTGAAATTGGACTATGTAAGCACAAAAGAACAATTGGCAGATATTTTCATGAAGCCTTTAGCAAATGATAATTTTGAGTATCTAAGGGAGAAGTTGGGAGTCAGTCCCTCTCCTAAATTTGATTAGAGAAAGTAGCAAGTGTATCAGTCCCATGTGACTGATGAATGGTTGACTACTCTACTTATGGAGTAGTACCTATGCATAATGGTTTATGGCACCCTTTTCCATTGATGTCAATGGGGGAGTATGTAGTGGAATAAAAACAAAGAACACAAATAAAGAGCAAAAACAAGGAACACATACAAGGAGCTTATACTCTGGGGGAGTATTCACAGTCTATGTAACTGTAGCAGTGTAGATGAATCTTTGATGAGGATATTGAGAAGATTGTAAAAGAAAGAAGACACCATGAACAGAAGTTGTTTTTATATTATATGTTGCCATCAATGCCAAAGGGGGAGATTGTTGGAGATTTGATTTTGAATAGTTGATTAATTGTATGTTTGTCATTAATGACAACATATAATACACAATAGTACTTTTGTATGTACTTATCCATATGATGACATAAATAATAGTGTGGATAGATACATGTTTTTGACATGTTTATTATGCTATGTTCATACACGTAGACCCAAATATGAAGTTTCAGTAAAGATATGTAATTCTGTTAGTGACGGTTACAGTTTTGGAGGAATAATGGTTTAAGGCCGACGTATGTAACATGTTAATTGAGTTGTGCCTATCTTCAGGATATGTGTTTGTATATTCATGATGAGTTATGAGTTTTTGATATTAATCTAAATGCGCCAAACATATTTCAAGAAGATTGCAAAGTTATATTCAATTTGGTGAAGCTAACTTAGTGAAGCGATGCGTCTGTTCAACATTGACTTGCATGGTTGTAATTATGCTTGCGTGCATAGTAGAGCTAACAAGGATGTTATGAAGAGTCATCTAACAGGTCCCATGATTTCATACTTGGTGTATATACTTATAGAAGGTCATTTGTGATAAGAAGAGTTGCGAAAGCTAGAGATTGACAAGCAGAGCAGAGTGTTGGTGCAGCAGAGTTATATTTATCATATGTTGATAATATAGATACTTATATTGAAGGATTAATAATACAAAGTAGATTATTATATTGCTTTACAAGAGGTTAAAGAATCAACACATGAAAGGAACTGATCAGACAAATAGTGTCACATACAACAGTTCATCTTGTTGATACAGTGTGTATCAATTATCCAGAAGGTTGTAGCCTTCACCACTTGGAAAGTGAGTCCTTGGATAGTGAGTCCACCAATCCTAATAGGGTTGTTGTAAAAGACTCCTAATAGGGTCCAACCCTTAACCAGGTCACTATACTACTGTATTGTATTGAACAACTCCTAACAGGGTTGAAATATCTTTTAACAGGGATTACTATAAACAGTATAGTTCTTTGTGGGTACTAATTCCCACCGGGGTTTTTACCATTTGGTTTCCCCATAACCAAAATTGATGTGCTGTGTAATGTGTTATCTAAATGTGCATTTAATTTATATCAGTCTGAATTAATAAGTATAAAATATTTAAAGTTGCTGACAACTGATTCACCCCCCCTCTTAGTTGTCCCTGAAGTATTCTAACATGTTGTTGGTGCATGAGAAGTTGAGTCTAAAGGACTTTGGAATTGTATCATGATCTAGAGTGATGAGTAATATCCCTACCCCCACACCATGGTTTGTACATGATCCATCAAAATAAAGTTTCCATACTTCGATTGCTGGTTGTAGTGTCATGATTGATTTGTCAGGCAAGTCTAAAACAATAGGCTGGTGGTCTTGAATTGGTGCCTCTGCTAGTTGATCGGTGATCACTTGTCCTTTGATGGCCTTTCTATCTACATATTCAATGTTGAACTCACTTAAGATCATTACCCACTTGGCCAGTCATCCAGTGAGCACTGCTTTGCTCAGGAGGTACTTGAGAGGATCAATATGTGCAACCAATTTCATTTGGTGACTCAATATGTAGTGTCTTAGCTTCTGGGAAGAAAAAACAACTGATAGGCATGACTTCTCTATTGGTGTGTAGTTTAGCTCATATCCAACCAAAGTCCTACTTATATAATAGATGGCCCTCTCCTTTCCTATATCGTCATGTTGTGCCAAGAGGAAACCTAATGCCGATTCCATTGCTGAGATATATAGAAGCAATGGTCTACCTTGTACTGGTGGTACCAAGATAGGAGACTTTAGTGGGTAGTCTTTGAATATCTAAAATGCCTGTTCACATTGCTCTGTCCATATGAACTTGGTGTCTTTATGCAATAGATGTTGAAATGGGTGGCACTTGTCTGCCAGTTGAGCTATGAAGCATCTGATCGATTGGAGCCTTCCTTGCAACCCTCTTAGTTGTCTTAGGTTCAATGGTGAAGGCATGTCCAATATTGCCTTGACCTTTGTTGGATCCACTTTGATTCCTCTATGTGATACTATGAACCCTAGTAATTTTCCCGCTGTGACACTGAATGCACACTTTTTGGATTCAGATGGACTTTGAATTCCTACATTCTATCAAAGATGGGTCCCAAAACTTGTAGATGATCTTTTCAAAGTATGGACTTTGCTAGTATGTCATCAACATAATCTTCCATTGTCTTATGAATGAGATCATGGAATATAGTTGTCATGGCCCTTTGATATGTTGCTCTGACATTCTTTAAACCAAATGGTATGACATTCCAACAATATGTTCCCCAAGGACATGTGAAAGCTGTCTTATGTTGGTCCTCTGGTGCAATCCTTATTTGATTTTAACTCGAGAAACCATCCATGAGGGATAGCATTTGATGTCTCGTAGTTAGGTCTACTATCATGTCAATGTTTGGTAAAGGAAAGTCGTCCTTGGGACATGCTATGTTGAGATCCCAGAAGTTCATGCAAATCTGTATTTGACCACTGTGCTTTGTTACTGGTACTAGATTAGATATCCAATCTACATATGGTATAGGTTTGATGAATTTAGCATCCAGGAGCTTTTTTAGTTCTGCTTTGACTAGTAATGCGACGTGAGGGTGCATCTTTCTTAGCTTTTGTTTGATAGGTTTAGCATTTGGTAGAAATGGGAGATGGTGTAGAACCAACTCTGGATCTAATCCTGGCATATCTGAACAAGACCATGCAAAATTGATCATTCTTGCCTTGAAGAAACTGATGAACTATTCTCTCTCCTCATGGGTGAGAGATTTCACCAAGTAGATGTTCTTTGGGTTCTTGTCATCCCCCAAGTTGATTTCCTCTATCTCTTTGGCTAGTAGTGTCGATTTCTCCTCTATCAGGGGGAGAAATTCCTTCTTTCCATCTTCTAGTGCCATAGTGAGGTTTTCACTAGAAGATATGTCTTCTTTTAGCTTTTTATTCTTTTGTTCTTTTTTCCTTTGTGGACTGCAAAGAGGAGCTTCCTCCCTGAAGTATGTTGCACTGTCTAGGTTGAAGGAGAATCCTACCTTGTGATCTCCTGATGGGATGCCTTCCCTCAGTCCCATGAAATGAGCTATAGCCTCATTGTTTTCAAAGACATCAAGATCAGGTGGTCCTTGTTGATCCCACTCTATAAGCTCAGGGTGTACAAGACAGACACTTTCACTACTGTTTGGCTTTGGTTGACTGAACGGGACTGCTGATATGGTGCCTACAAAATGGGACTGTGATGAGGACACACCACTTGAGGTCTGATGAATTATATGTTTGTCTATACAGGGTTGTTTGGTGATGGTCAGTTGGTCAAACAAGTTTGCTAGATTTATGATAATGTCAGCCTGAGGGGAAAAATATGGGATTGATGGTTCAGAGTCGTGGAGGGATCTCCACTCATACTCATGGGATTTAGTCTCAATGGAATGTTCATTCGATGTCTCACTTCCTTGGTTATCATCGATTTCTATGTGTAGGTTTATTTGGGATTGTGTGGTTCCCTCTTCGACGGGCAATAACTGCACTAATATGTTGCTTATTAGGGCATGCTCTGTGTTGTGCCCCCGGTGCATCTTTTCTATTTGCTCATGATTGAATTGAATGTCTTGGATCATAGGAGTAGTGCTTTGTTTCCCATATCCCAAACTTCTTGTGTTTCTCTCGGTCGGTGGGAGAGGCAATTCATATATGCCCTATTGCCTTGCCCACAGTCTCGTTGTACCATCATACCCAAATCTTTGTATCATTGTGTAACCGTTATCGTAGTTTTCCAAAGGTAGTGGTGGTCAGATTGTCTCAAGGGTATCTTGATATAACCACACTAATACATTTGGTACCAAATTGCAATGGCAGTGCCGTTGCAGTTTTTCCGTCACAACCTTGTCGTTGTCGCAATTGTGACGACAGACCATCGCAATTGCGACGACGACAAGGTTGTGATGGAAAAAATGCAACGGCACAGCCGTTGCAATTTGTTACCAAATGTATTAGTGCCAGGTGTTAATGTCTTGTTCAAAAGGATTCTCTTCCGCTATGTCTCCCCATCGGACAAAGGTTGTGGGTGGACATCTGAATAGAACTGGCTGCGGAGTTTTTGTTACAATAATAGGTTGTGGCATGCCATGAGTTCTTGGGCTTTGAGGCATGTGAACGATGGTGAAGGCTTCTTCATATCTGTATTCACCACAACCCTTATCTGTGATGGATATTTTTCTTTCTTTCTCTATGACATCCTTAAGATTTGGATTTGAAGAGGATGAGATGATTGCATCCTGTTTAATGACTATCTTTCCTGCTGCTCGTGTGACATCCTTGGGATTCAAATCTGAAGAGGATGGGATGCTTGCATCTTGGTTTGATGGTACCTAGTTATCTATGCTGATTTGGACCACATTACAATATTGGAAGCGATTAGGATCTCCCTCTACGATGATCTCCTCTCCTTGGTGAAGGAATTTGATGCATTGATGGTATGTCAAAGGAACAACTTGCATTTCATGTATCCAGGGTCTCCCTAGTAACATGTTGTATCCCAATTCAAGGTCTAAGATTTGGAAGGGTGTGTTTTTTACCACAGGACCAATGCAAACAGGTAGAATGATAATACCCTTAGAGGACCTTTCCTCTTCATCATAGGATCTGATATTTATCCTCCTTGTGACATCAATGCTTGATTTTGAATATCCTAGTTGCTTGATTAACTTCAAAGTACAAATGTTTAACCCAGCTCCACCATCAACAAGGACCCTACGGATAGCGCTTTTGTGGATTTGGACAAGTGTAGAGGATCATTATGCAGGGGTTTATGCAGCGACACATTGCGGTCTATGAATGTGGCATGTTTGTTAGCTACTATATGGTTGACCATCATTTGGAAGCTCTTAGGTGTTATGTCCCTTGGGACAACTGCATTCTAAATTGCTTGGTAGAGTGCCAGTTTATGCTGCAGAGATATGCACAATAGGTCAAACATGGAGATCTGGGTAGGTGTGTGCTTTAGTTGGTCCACTAGGCTTGTTTGTGGATCCGAGTTTTCTATAGGATTGGCTAATGTAGTAGCTAAGGGTGGTACCCCTTGCAAGATGACTCTAGCATGACGTGTTGTTACAACACAATTGTTACCTTGGTCTCTGACAGTGATTGTAGCCACATGGCTATCTGAAGGGTTGAGGCAATTGATAACATTGTCACTGTTGGCATATGTATAGTTAACTTGATTGGTTTGTCCACCAGACCCAGAGGATTTTCCCTTATTGTGATCATGAAAGGTATCATTAAAAAAGGTATGATCTATTATGCCTTTGGTTTGAGTATTCATCACATCGATGATCCCTGTGTCAATCAGATCTTGGATAGCATACTTCAATCAGTAGCAGTTGGCTGTTTTGTGCCCCTTGACCTGATGAAATTCGCAGAAATATTTGTCATTATACCACCTTGGTTTGTTTTCATCTTGTTCAAAGTCCCTGATTTTTGGGAGAGTGATAGTGTTTGATTGTATCAACTTGCGTAAAGCTGATTCTATTGGCTCTCCTAACAATGTGAAATCTCATTGTTGGAATTGAAACCGTGGTTTGCGTTGATTTTGTTATTGACTATTTG
This sequence comes from Thuja plicata, assembly GCA_018584345.1. NCBI lineage: Eukaryota > Viridiplantae > Streptophyta > Pinopsida > Cupressales > Cupressaceae > Thuja > Thuja plicata. The sequence continues at coordinate 1,830,580 of MU227479.1, read as the reverse complement.
ACACAATGGCTGCTTGTATAGGGGGAGGTTGGTTTTGGGTGTATGCCTATTGAGTGGGCCCTGTGGGTTTTTGGTTTGCCATAGGCGCGCCTTGCAGTGGCACCTTGGGTTGCGCATAGTTGACTATCTTCACATCAATGACACCATTGCTAGTGACATTTTTGTTTTTGTTCCACCACTTAGCTTTTTTTGTTGCATTCTTGTTTGTATTCATTTGTGTGGGATCTACAAGCATTCCTCATTTGACCAAGTTCTTCTCACAACGAACTCCTCTTTTGATGAGTTGTGTGAAGTTCGGAGCTAACTGTAACTCTGTTGTGAATGACATGTCTGGGATTAGATTGTCAACAAACATGACTATTAAGTCTTGTTCGGGCACATCATATGTTATGCAGTTTGTCATATTCCTCCATCTCTGTAGGAATTTCACAAAAGACTCTCCATCTTTCTATTTGATATCGCAAAGGTCCTTGATGCTGACCTTGCACTCAATGTTATGATGGAAGTGAGCTATGAACTTCTCAGCCAATTCTCCCCATGACTAAATGCCATGAGGTAGATGTGAGAACCATTCCATTTCTAGTCCAGCCAAACTTTGTGGGAACAATCGCATTAGATATGTCTCATCATGAGCAACTTCGACACAACTAGCAAAAAACTCTCCGATATGCTCAATAGGGTTTGTATTGCCCCTATACTTGTCAAATTTTGGTACCAAGAAGTGATTTGGGAATGGAGACATGTGAAGAGAATGGTCAAAGGGGTATGGGTATAAATCCTCTGCGGTATAGGATTTAGTTTGCCCCTGATTTTGCATATCCATCATTTGGGTTTGAAGGGTTTGCATTTGTTGCATTAGCATGTCTATTTGATATTGAGGCTGGTGCGTGTGGAGATTCCTGTGTGCCGTGGTGGGTATGAGGCTGCGCCTCTATGTCCCTTGAGAAGGAACATAGGATTTCATCCTAGGGACTTGATATTGATTCCCTACCAAGTGATTTGTAACTGGAGGGACATGAGTAGTCCATGGTGGGTTTTGATGTGTTTGTTGTTGTGACTAAAACTGGGGTTGATAATGCTAGGGTAGGTATTACTGCTACTGAGGTTGGGTTTGAAACTGGGGTTTCTGTTACTGAGGTTGAATTTGATGCAACTGAAGCTGGGGTTGCTGTTGTGGGGGTTGGAATTGAGGCAACTGAAGCTGAGGTTGCTGTTATGGAGGTTGGGCTTGAGGCAACTGAAGCTGGGGTTGTTGTTGCAGAGGTTGGATTGGTGTCAGTATGGGAAAAAATGTAGCCTTGGGCAGGCCTTGACTATAAATTGGTCCTGCAGAGATGGATCCTTGTGGGAATGAGGTGTTGATCCCAAGACTAGTGTGAATGGATTGCAGTAGTGGCATAGTTTCAGAACAATTGGTGTTTAGTGGGATGGAAGGTGTTGCATGAGAGCTTGATTGCACTGGCCATGAGACCAAAGGTGGAGGCATACTAGTGACCATGGGTGCACTTAGTTGCGAGCTTGTCATGCCTTGAGTAGATGATGTGCTGGCCTGGGTCGGGTCATTAGTTTGATTGAATATAGTCTGTGTTGATGCGGGTAGAACCAATGGTGGAAAGATCTATGACACAACAGGTAGGATCTGAGGAGTGTGAGTAGTGTTTTGACTTGCAAGAGGGTTTTTGGGCCATATAGTTGATACATTGAATTCAGCAGGGAGTTTGACTCCCTTCTTTATTAACATGGCCAAGTAACATTCAGGATTCCTCTCTACAAAAACATCAACTAATTTTGTGGAGTAAGCATCTTGTTCCACATCTTCAAGTTCTTCTTCTGTGATATCTTGGAAAAAGGCTGCCCCACGGGGCTATTCAATGAATAGAGTAGAACTAGTGTTCATGAAAGGATCATTCTCTTGCTCTGTCTCCCAAGTGAGGAAACGGTTGATATATGACTCATCTGGTTGAGTTCTAGCTTTAGACCTTGTGTAAGGTCCTCCATGAGGTGTTTGAGACATAGTGCAGTCTAGGTTTTGTGACTAAAACAAGTGATATAAAGCAAACAAAGAAGAGGATCCTTTCTAAGAAAAGTCTGAGTTATGTTTTTCACAAGGGTAATTTTAAGGACAGATTTTGATATAACTTGATCTCAAAGTGGTGATGATAAAAGATAAGATTTGCCAACCTTTGTCTTGGACAAAGTCAATTTGAAAAGATGATGATATTTGAAATGATGAGATCAAGATATTTCGAATCCGAGCTTTCAAATCAACAATGTTTTTGACAATAATTGTGCTTTACAGAGAAAGGGTAATCTTTAATGTTTAGAGATTCACACAATGTTCTTCGCATTTTCTTGGGATAGACACTAGTTTTGGACACCAAATGAAGAATTTTCAGGGCTCGTTTGGTTGAGGGGTGGAATGGGAATTGAACAGGAATTGGCATTTCCGAATTCCCAAAATGTTCAATTCCCTGTTTGGTTCCAAAATTAAAAATTGGAATAGGGTTATGTGAATTCTAATTTTGGGCCTTTTTGAGCATTCCACAATTCCCCCTCAAGA
>MU227479.1:1789725-1805670 GCA_018584345.1 Thuja plicata | reverse complement strand
GTTAACTCTAGATCCAAGGTTTACAACTTGACCTTGATCTTTAGTTAGATATGTTTTAGATCCATTAGGATGCATTAAAACATTTACATAAAGCTTGCTTGACCCTCAAGTTATAATTTAAAACAAAATTAAAACTCTACAAATAGAATTACATTGCTTTATCTGACGTGTAAAACTTAGATCCACTTTTTGTGGGTTCTCTAACTGACTGTCAGTTCTGAGGGTTGGTTTTCTTGGTCGTCGGTGTTCCTTTCTTGAACTAGTCATTGGGTATGCCTTTTCTATTCTGTTAGTTTTGTTCTCAAAACTATGTCATCAGTAATGTTCTCAATGTTATGTTATTGACCCATGGGTGATGTCCTATTTACTTAGTTGGTGCAACACTTGTCAGTGTTCATCGGTCAATTCCATACTTAGAATTTTCTTGTGACCTTTGTGCTCTATTGGGTATGCTTGTAGTCTGTCCATAATGCTTGTAGTTTGTCCATAATGCTTGTAGTCTGCTGGTAATCTCTATCAATGTTTTTCACTAAGTGTACTAATGGAAAAATTAATGTCATCAATAAATACCATTTCTACTCTATTCCTTGAACAACCCCATGGAGAAGCTCTTTTCCAAAATGTCACAGAAGAGGAACTAGAGGATATAGAGAAAGATGCTTATTCCACACAAGTAGTTGACATTGTTGTAGAGAGGAATCTTGAACGCTTCTTAGCCATGCTAATAAAGAAGGGATTCAAACTCCCCGCTGAATCTAGTGTATCAACCATATGGCCTGAAAACCCTCTCACAGGTCAAAACACTACTCAGCCTCCATAGATACTTCTTGTTGTCTCTCAAATCTTCCCACCATTGGTATTACCCACATTGACACAATCAATACCCAGTCAAAATAATGACACGAACTAGGCTAGCACATCTTCCACTCAAATCATGATAGGCTCACAACTGAGTGCACCTGTGGTTACTAGTATGCCCCCACCTTCAGTCACATGGTCACGATAATCAAACTCTCAAGCTATGCCTTCCTTCACACCAAACATCAACTATTCTAAAACTATGTCGCTGCTACAGTCAACTCATCCTAGTCTTGGGATCAACACCTCATGCCCATAGGGATCCATCTCTACAGGTACAACTTATAGTCAATTCCCGCTCAAGGCTACACCTTTACCCATTCTAACATCAATCCAACCTCTGCAACAGCAACCCCAACTTCAGTTGCCTCAAATCCAACCCCAACAACAGTAACCCCAGCTTTAGTTGCCTCAAATCCAACCCCAGCAACAACAACCCCAGCTTGAGTTGCCTCAAATCCAACCCCAGCAACAACAACCCCAGCTTTAGTTGCCTCAAATCCAACCTTCGCAACAACAAACCTAGCTTCAATTGCCTCAAATTCAACACCAACAACAACAACCCCAGCTTCAGCTGCCCCAATTCCAACCTTAATAGCAGCAATATCAACCCTAGTTTCAACCACAACAACATTTCCAATCCCAATAGAAAACACATCAAAACCCACCATGGGCTACTCATGTGCCCCCATTTCAAAATCACTCAGTGAGAAATCAATATCAAGTCCCCAGGATGAAATCCTATGTTCCTACTCAAGGGACATAGAGGCAAAACCTCATACCCACTACAACATAGAGGAACGTCATCACACATCAACCGCAATATCAAACGGACATGTTAATGCTAAACATGAAAACCCTTCAAACCCAAATGATAGATATGCAAAATCAGGGGAAAACTAAGTCCTACACCACAGAGGATTTATAACCATACCCCTTTGACCATTCTCTCCACATGTGTCCATTCCCAAATCACTTCTCATTACTGAAATTTGACAAATATAGGGGCAATACCAACCCTATTGAACATATCTGAGAGTTTTTTGCTAGTTGCGTTGAAGTCGCCCATGACGAAACATATTTAATGCGACTGTTCCCAAAAATCTTGGCCGGACCAGTGATGGAATGGTTCTCGCATTTACCTCATGGCATTCAGTCTTGGGGAGAACTGGCTAAAAAGTTCATAGCTCACTTCCATCATAACATCGAGCACAAGGTTAGCATCAAGGACCTTTACGATATCAAATAGAAGGATGGAGATTCTTTTGTGAAGTTCCTATGGAGATGGAGGAATATGGAAAACTACATAACATATGATGTGCCCAGACAAGACCTAATAGTCATGTTTGTTGACAATCTAATTCCAGACATGTCATTCACAACAGAGTTAGAGTTAGCTCTGAACTTCACACAACTCATCGAATGAGGAGTTTGTTGTGAGAAAAACTTAGTCAAACAAGGAATCCTTGTAGATCCAACACAAAAAATAAAAACCAAAAATGCAACGGACAAAGCTAAGTGGTGGAACAAAAACAAAAATGTCACTAGCGATGGTGTCATTGATGTGAAGACAATCAACTATGCAAAACCCAAGGTGTCACTGCAAGGCGCCCCTATGGCCAACCAACAACCCACAAGGCCCACTCAACAAGCATACACCCAAAACCAACCTCCCCCTGTACAAGCAGCCATTATGTCAAACAGTCAACAACAGAATCAACGCAGACCATGGTTTCAATTCCAGCAACAAGATTTCACACCATTAGGAGAGCCAATAGAATCAACTTTATGCAAGTTGATACAATCAAACATTACCACTCTCCCTAAAATCAGGGACTTTGAATAGGATGTGAAAAAACCAAGGTGGTATAATGACAAGGATATCTGCGAGTTTCATCGGGAGAAAGGGCATAAAATGTCTAACTATTACCGATTGAAACGTGCTATCCAAGACTTGATTGGCATAGGGGCCATCAATGTGAAAAATACCCAAACCAAAGGCACAACTAATCACACTATCTACAATAATACGTTTCATGATCACAACATGGGAAAAGCCTCCAGGTCTGGTGGACAGGAAAAACAAGTCAACTATACATATGCCAACAGTGATAATGTTATCAATTGCCTCAATCCTTCAAATAGCCATGTGGCTACAATCACTATCAAAGACCAAGGTAACAAATGTGTTGTAACAACATGTCATTCCAGAGTTGTCTTGCAAGGAGTACCATCCTCATCTACTATATCTACCAATCCTAAAGAAAACCCATATCCAAAGCCAAGCATAGTGGATCAACTAAAGCGCACACCTGCCTAGATCTCCATGTTTGACCTATTGTGCATATCTGCACTACATAGACTGGAACTTGAACAAGCCCTTCAGAACACAGCTTTCCCAAGGGACATAACACCCAAGAGCTTCCAAATGATGGTTAACCATATAGATGCTAACAAACATACCACATTCACATACTATAATGTGCTGCCGCATAAACCCCTGCATAATGATCCTTTGCACTTACTTGTCCAGGTCCATAAAACTGTTATTTGTAGGGTCCTTGCTGATGGTGTAGCTGGGTTAAACATTTGTACTCTAAAGTTAATCAAGCAACTAGGCTATTCAGAATCAAGCATTGATGTCACAAGGAGGATAAATATCAGACCTTATGATGAAGAGGAAAGGTCCTCTAAAGGTATTATCATTCTACCTATTTGTATCGGTCTAGTGGTCAAAAACACTCCCTTTCAGATCCTAGATCTTGAGTTGGGATACAACATGCTACTCAGGAGACCCTGGATACATAAAATACAAGCCGTACCTTTGACGTACCATCAATGCATCAAGTTCCCACACCAGGGAGAGGAAATCATCATAGAGGGAGATCCCAATCCTTTCCAATACTGCAATGCGGTCCAAATCAACACTGATAACCAGGTTCCCTCAAACCAAGATGCCAGCATCCCATCCTCTTTAGATTCAAATCCTAAGGATGTCACACTGACAGCAGGAAAGATAACCATTAACCAAGATGCGAGTATCCCCTCCTCTTTAGATTCAAATACTAAGGATGTCACATGAAAAGTAGGTAAAATATCAATCACCAACAAAGGCTATGGTTAGTACATATATGAAGAGGCTTTCACCATCACACACATGCCTCAGAGCCTGAGAACTTATGGCATGCCACAACGTGTTATTACAACAGAAACTGTGTAGCCTGTTCTATTCAGATGTCTGCCCACAACCTTCATTGGATGGGGAGACATAGCAGAAGAAAATCCATTTGAACAAGATATCAATGCATGGTTATACCTAGACCCACAAGAGACAATTTGACAAACCCTACCCTTGTCAAACTATGGTAATGGTTATACAATGTTACAAAGATTTGGGTATGATGGTACAATCGGCCTGGGGGAAAGACAACAAGGCATAATGGAATTGTCTCTCCCACCAACCCAGAGAAATAAGAGAGGGTTGGGCTATGGACAAAAAAGAACCAGTTTGGTGATCCAAGACATCCAAGTCGATCAGGAAAAAATAGCAGAGATGCACCGAGGGAACAACACAGATCATGTCTTGATAAGCAACATATTAGCATAGTTGTTGCCTGCCGAAGAGGGAACCACACAAAACTAAATAGACCTCCACATAGAAATTGATGATAACAAAGGAAGTGAGACATCTGACAAGCATTCTATTGAGACTGACTCCCACGAGTATGAGTGGAGATCCCTTCATGAATCTAAACCATCGATCCCAGATTATTTCCCTCGGTTAGACACTATCAAAAACCTAGAAGACTTATTTGACCAACTGACCATTTCCAAACAACCCTGCATAGATAAGCATGTCATTTATCAAACCTCAAGTGGTGTGTCCACATCACAGTCCAGTTTTGTAGGAACCATATTTGTAGTCCCTTTCAATCAAATAGAGTCAAACAACCATGAAAGTATCTGTCTTGTACACCCAGAGCTAATAGAGTTGGGTCAACAAGGAACCCTTGATTTAGATGTCTTCAAGAATGATGAGGCTATTTCTGATTTCATGGGACTTAGGGAAGGAATTCCATCAGGAGACCACAAGGCAGGCTTCTCCATTGACCTCGACAGAGTGGCATATTTCAGGGAGGCAGATCCTCTTTCCAGTCCACAAAATAAAAAAAAACAAAAGAATGATAAAAAGCTAAAACAAGATGTATCTTCTAGAGAAAACCTCACTAAGGGGCTAGAAGATGGAAAGAAGGAACTCTTCCCCTTGACAGAGAAGAAATTGGCATTACTAGCAAAAGAAACATAGGAAGTCAATTTGGGAGGTGAAAATAATCCAAAGAACATATACTTAGAAAAATCACTCACCCTTGAGGAGAGAGAATAGTTTACCAGCTTCTTTTTAAAGCAACGATGATCAACTTCGCATGGTCATACTCAGATATGCTAGGATTAGATCCAAAACTCATGCTACATCATCTCTCATTGCTACCCAACACCAAACCTATCAAGCAAAAGCTAAGGAAGATGCATCCCCATGTTGCATTGTTAGTGAAGGCAGAATTGAAGAAGCTCCTAAATGCTAAGTTCATAAGACTTATACCATACGTAGATTGGATATCTAACTTGGTACCAGTTACAAAGCATAGTGGTCAGATATTAATTTGCATGGACTTCAGAGATCTCAACATAGCTTGTCCCAAGGATGATTTTCCTTTACCCAACATTGATATGATAGTAGATCTAAGCGCTAGACATCAAATGCTATCACTCATGGATGGATTTTCAGGGTATAATCAGATAAGGATCACACCAAAGGATCAACATAAAACAACTTTCACATGTCCTTGGGGCACTTAGTATTGGAATGTCATGCCATTTGGTCTCAAGAATGTTGGCATGGCATATCAAAGTGCTATGACAACTATCTTTCATGATCTCATCCACAAAAAAATGTAAGACTATGTGGATGACATACTAGCCAAGTCAATGCTTCACAATGATCATCTACAAGTATTGGGACCAATCTTTGACAGAATGCAGGAATTCAAGGTCTATCTAAACCCAAAGAAATGTGCATTCAGTTTCACAATAGGAAAGCTACTGGGGTTCACAGTGTCACATAGAGGCATTGAAGTAGACCCAGAGAAAGTCAAAGCAATATTGGACATGCCTCCACCATCAAACCTAAGGAAACTAAGAGGATTACAGTGAAGGCTCCAATCAATCAGGAACTTCATAGCTCAGCTAGTAGACAAGTGCCACCCATTCCAACATCTACTACACAAAGACACCAAATTCATATGGATAGAGCGATGCGAACAAGCATTCCAAATATTCAAAGACTACCTCCTCAAGTCTCCTATATTGGTGCCACCAGTCCAAGGTAGACCATGTCTTTTGTATATCTTAGCAACAGAGTCAACATTAGGTGTACTCTTGGCACAACATGATGATGCAGGTAAAGAAAGGGCCATCTACTATCTAAGAAGAACATTGGTTGGCTATGAGCTCAACTATATGCCAATTGAAAATTCATGCCTTGCAGTTGTCTTCGCTTCCTAGAAGTTGAGACATTATATGTTGAGTCACCAAACAAAGTTGATCACACATATTGATCCTTTAAAGTACCTCCTAAGAAAAGCAATGCTCACCAGACGACTTGCAAAGTGGGTAATGATCTTAAGTGAGTTTGACATTGAGTACATAGATAGAAAGGCCATCAAAGGGAAAGTGATCATGGATCAACTAGCAAAGGCACCCATTTAGGACCATCAACCTATAATTTCTAACTTTCTTGATGAATCTATTATGATACTACAACTAGCGATCGAGGTATGGTAAATCTATTTTGATGGGTCATGCACAAACCATGGTGTGGGGGCAGGGATAGTGCTTATCACTCCAGATCATGATACAGTTCCAAAGTCTTTTAGAATCAACTTCCCATGCACAAACAACATAGCAGAATATGAAGCACTGGTCATCGGTCTAAAGATAGCAATTCAATGGAGAATCAAGAACCTTAAGGTCTTCAGAGATTCACATTTTATCATCAGTCAAGTCAATAATGATTATATGACCAAAGATGAGAAGCTAATACCATACAGAGCACAGATGGAAACATTATGTACCAAGTTTCATTACATCTTCTTTGAGAAAGTCCCACGAGCATAGAACAAAGTTGCAGACACGATGGCTACCATAGAATCATTGATTGATATTCCAGGCAACGAAACAAGATTCCAGTTTCTAGTAGAGAAAATCTTGGTGCCATCACACAGAGCATCCATCACAGAATCAACATGCATCCTTGTTGGTCCTAAAAACCCATGGTACCAAGATGTCTATAACTACCTCCAAAATAGTGTCTTACCTCCCAACTTGTTTAGGAACCAGAGAAAGTCCCTCATTCACCAAGCCTCTAGGTATACCATCCTCTCAACTACATTATATAGATGAAGTCTAGACTGAATGCTACTACGATGTCTCACTTCCATGAAATACTAGAGAGCTCTGTATGAGGTACATGAAGGAAGTTGTGGAACCCATGGAGGTGGGAACAACTTAGCTAAGAAGATCATATGCATGGGATACTATTGGCCCACAATAGAGACAGATGCATGCAAACATGTACAAAGGTGTAGACAGTGTCAGATTCATGGAGACCTCATTCATGCACCATCCCAAGAACTAAATCCTATCACATCACCATTGCCATTTTCCACGTGGGGATTTGACCTAGTGGGAAAAATTAAACCTTCTTCAGCAAATTGACACAAATACATCATAGCAACAACAGATTACTTCACCAAGTGGGTGGAAGCAATTCCCCTCACTTACATAACTGGAAAGAAAATAGCAATGTTCATACGTATCCACATTATCTGTCGATATGAGATACCTCACACTATCTTGACAGATCATGGTACACCTTTCCAAAACAAGGATGTTGAAGAGCTATGCGAATAGTTCCATATCAAACAAGGGTTCTATTCCTTTTATTATCCTCAAGGGAACGGCCAAGCCGAAGCTACAAAAAAGACAATCTTAAAAATCTTGAAGAAAATAGTGAACAAATCAGGGCGAGACTGACATTTACAGCTTAGTCTCACATTGTGGGAATACAAAAGTAGTGTGAGAACACCTACAAGAGCCACTCCTTTCTCCCTAGTCTATTGATGAGAGGCGGTATTACCCCTCAAAGTAGAATCCCATCCCTAAGGATATATTTGAAGAACCTGATTACAGATGAAAACTACAAAGTAGCGAGGCTTAGTGAACTGGAGTTACTAGATGAGAGAAGACAGCATGCCTTCAACCGCTTACAAGGCTATCAGAATCACCTTAGAAGAAACTATCACAAGAAAGTGAAGCCACAAAAATTTGAGGTAGGATACCTTGTCCTCATGGGAAATCAAAAGAACCAAGTTGAGCGAGTCAAAACCAGAAAGTTTGAGCCTAACTGGCTAGGACCATTTGTCATTGTCAGCTCTACTCAGAGTGGGGAATTCATACTGGCAACACAAAAAGTAGATCATCCCCCTGGATATATCAACAACATGCACCTCAAGAGGTTCTATCCTTGAGGCCTTTATGGTTAAGGCACCTATCTACATATCCAGAAAACACCAAAAAAAATTAGAAAATACAAAATGTTACCTTGGTGAAAACCTGGTAAACAGGCACCTTCGCAACAACAAAAAGAATCAAAAAGAAAAAAAAGTAAAGAGAAAGAAAATCACTCTCTCAGTGAAAATCTAGCAAATATGTGCTATTGAGTAGGTACCTTGGTGAAAACCTGGCAAACAGGCACCAAGTGTTCAAATCCAGCTTCACCATTAATGAACTTCAAGATCAAAAGCTTGAACACACTTCAAATGCAAGATTGACTACCCAAGCTATATCTAGTAGCACAACCCCTCTAAGAACCAAACACTTATCCATGGTTCATACTGGTCCAAAAGACTAGGGGGCGATTCTAAATATCCTGAAAAAATCCTAAAAATCAGAAAACACATCAAAAATCCTAAAAAGATCAAAATGTTATAAGAAATCAATCTTCATTAAAAATAATAAAAAAATTGCAAAATCCCAAGCAATAAAGCCAACTCAGTTATCAAGAGAGAAAAGGGCAATCACGCCCAATCAATCAATGTCACATTCATGAGCTTTGTGAATCATCATTGGGCTCATCTGACACAGCTTTATCAATCTATAATATCAATCAACAAGCAACTGGCGACCAAGCCAATCTATCAATTGTCACAATCATGCACTTTGTGAACTAGCATGGGGCCCATCTGACATAGCTTTATCAGATGCCAACATGATCACAATCAATCAATCAAATCATATCAATCATCTTACACAGTGATGGATATGCTCAAAGCAGACAGGTCAGTCTTATATGAGTAATCTATTACTGAAACTAGAAACACTCAAGCAATCAAGCCAATCAAGCCTATCCAAAGAGTCAAGCCAATCAAGAGAATCCAACTGCATCAAGGAACCATCCAAAAATGTTGACTAGGTCAATCAGTCAGTCAGATGTCAGTCTATATTTCACAGTTATGTTCTTATGTTACTCTAGGATCCACCATGTGAGGAGAGTAGCTATGATAGATCATGAATTATTTTCTTTGGTTGCTGTCTATTGAATGTTCACTTTGATTTTAGGGCCTTGATGATTTAGGATTAATGCGGTAGGCACTGTCACTTATTTGGCAGCTGTGCAGTTCCACGATCTGAGCTTAACCCTGGGAAAGAATTGGACATTCCTTCTCTTTTATTTTGCTTGTTTGGTTTATAGGATCAAGAGCTCACAATGCTATTCATATGGACTCTGAGTGTGTTGGGGTTCTATCTTGGTTTCTATGGTCTTTCCCTTTATGTTGCAATCAAGAGCTCATGATGCTATCCAGATGGACTCTAGGGGCGTAGGAGTTCTATCTTGTTTTCTTTGTCTCTCCTTTTTTTGGAATCAAGAGCTCATGGTGTTATCTAGATGGACTCTAGGTGCATAGGAGTTCTATCTTGGTTTCTTTGATTTAGTTAATTCAGAGGACAAAGTGGTATCCAGATGGTCAATATCTAGGTGCTTTTGGCTTTCTTTCTTTTCAAATAGGGAATATAGCTAAACCCAGATGGTCAATATTTGGGTGTACTAGGTTCTCTTTCTATTCAATCTCTCTACTCCTTTCGCTATCAAGAGGTCATGGTGGTATCCATGTGGTATGTGATCTGGATACATTGGACTCTCTTCGAAATTTTATAAAATACAAAAAAAAAGATGCAATGATGGCAAATATTGGAAATAGGGGCAGCGACTTGGGACACTCATTCTTTCTATCAAATCATATCTATCAAAAAAGAAAAAAATTCCTTTCTATCATTCCATATCTATCAATCAATCCCAAAACTAACTTCCTTCTAACTAACACATGCATTACTCAAAAATTTTGTGCATGGTTGATTGCATTCATTTATTGCATAAGAAAAATCCAAAACATGTGCATAGTAGATCATATAACCAATGCATCCATCATCAATAACATCATAAATAACATAGGAATGCATTCATCATCATCATATAGTGATTCACTTTTTCAACAAATTAATGCTCATCTGACACATTTTCTATGCTTAATTTGTTGAGGGGGCATATAGTCCACTTTCTATCACTGGTGCAAGCGTCAAATCTAAAAATTCTTTGACACACTACGAAAAGTCACATCACATCAAAGAGGGGCAAATGTAGACACCCAAAAATGGACAGGTTTGTGACTTTACATTAAAAACACTAATTTTCATCTATTAATTAATGGTTTTTAATCATTAATTAATCATCTATTTTTCTCTAAATTCATTCCCCAAATCATCTATTTAAATTCTCAAAATTAATTAAATAATTAATTTTATTTAACTAATTAACCTTAATTGATTAATTACCATTAATTAATTAATTAAACTCAATTTCCTATAGTTTAAATTCAAATATTTAAACTTACTAATTAAATTCTGCCAATTAAATTAATTTCAATTAAATTAATTTAATTTCATTCAATAAAGCAATTCTAAATAAAAAAGAATTCAATTATCTCACATGTTGAAAAATTTAATTAAATAAATGAATTAAATATTCATTTATCTTCAAAGAGAACTCCAATCAGATCACATGGGTTACTTCACCCATCTCTCCAGTCCACATTGGTAACTTCACCCACCTCTCCAGTCCACATGGGTAACTTCACCCACCTCTTTAGTTCAAAAAGGTAACTCACAATTAGCTCTTCAGTCAACCAAACTCTGTCTCCTCTTTACAAATTGAAGAGGTGGTGTTTGCTGATGGCTTCTCCAGTTCCTTTTAAGCTCAATTGTTCATCTCCCTATCTCTGGGATTGACCTCAACCATTCATTTCATCCCCAATTCCTATATAATAAGCCCTTCATAACCATTTGAAGGTTCCAAAATTTCAATCTCTCGTGTGCCATTACTATGTCAGTTTGGTTCTAGCATTCAAGCCATCTTGTGATCACACACACATTTCAATTAGCAAATTCTCGATGCTTCTCAAGTCATAGATGCTGCCCACACCAATACTGAGCATCAAAAACAACATTTCGCAAGGAGTAGAGAGAGACAGTAGAAGCTTCAAGTGCTTCAGGGTTTGCGTTCATTTGTTTTCCTTTCCTGTGCTTGTACATTTTATTGGTTACGTTCAAGTTATTTATTTTAGTAGTATTTGTGTAATGGATCTATATCATTGTAAAAACTTTGCTACTAACCCTCGCCTTTGGAAAGCTTGGGAACCACGAATCACGAAAAGGAGGCGTACAATTTAAAATGGGATGTAGAAATGTAAAGTCATGCATATTCTATTATTGTAGATATTTGCCCAATGATATTTTATAAATCATTTTGGGAAAATATCACCTATCATGCATGATTAGTGGAGGAGATAGATTCAATTTGGTAAGAGGATTATGGTTAAGGCATGATTTTGAATTCTCTTTCTCACCTACCTCTACAAATCTGGGAACCTGACATCTAGATTTGAGCAACATGCCTTGTGCACCCAAAAATGTAGATTCCTCAGAGATATTGCTTTTCCAGTCCCAGATTTGGTGGATTTTGGCATGGTGATTTCTACAATCCTTGGAAATGCAAATTTTGGGGATTCTCACCTATTTATACCCCTATCATTTTTATGATAGGCAGTTCTTCAATTCTATCTCACTCTGAGATTTGAATGTTTGTAGCTCTAAGAAGTAGATTGTTTTCCTTGGATCCTTTTGGTTGATTACATAATAGAGACCCTTCTCTTCCTATTATCTTCTAAACTATTTGATAATTTTTGGTCAAAGTTATTATGATTTAAGTTAATCCTTTACTTGGCATATTGTTCATTTAATGTTTAGAAAGCACATATTATTGCCTAAAGTCTGATTTGTGTGCTCTCATAAGTATTTTTAGTTGTGGAATTTTTTTATTTCCTTCTAATTTACAATATGCACCTTGTTATTCCCAAAATAAATACTATAAGTGGGATAAAGCTGCGAGCTTCTAGTTTATGTTTAAGTCATATTGTGAGTGATTTACAATCTGTGGATCTTCAAAGTTTTGGTGAATCACCTAAGTTTTAAGTCTAGTTTTCAATTCATGCGCTCTCTCTCTCTCTCTCTCTCTCTCTCTCTCTCTCTCTCTCCCCTCCCCCCTTTTCTCCAAAATTTTTTAGTTCAATTTAAGGTGATTCAAGGGGAAGCCGACCCTTAATCTGGAGGTCTACTTCCATTATAGGTTCCCCACAACATGGAAGTATTCCCATGTTTAACATGATTGCTGAGTTTCATACTTATCTCTTTCGGGTGCAATCCTTAGTGACAACACTACCTCACTAGAGGATTTTAAACCTCAATAAAGAAGTTACCCTGTTAAAGGATTTACAAAAAGAACTCGTTAGAGTTCACCTGGTTAAGGGATTTTGTCTGCTACAACTATTAGGTAACAACAAGATTAATGATCTAGATGTAGCACTAATTTCTTGTTAGATCCTTTAAGTTCTCTATACTCTGTACTCTGTAACTGATATCTACTCTCTCCTCTATGATCATAACATAAACTTGTAATCACAAAACCCTAATCACCCAAAACCTCTCAATAACAACAACTCTCTCTTTCAATATGAGCAGTTCCTATATATAAACAAATTTCATTGCCATAAAAATGACCTTCAAATTGCTTTCCCATGATAGATCCATGTGTCAAATTGATAATCTCAATGAAAGGAATGATTTACCATGACCGCGTTAGGTCAAAATAAGATCTGTGAGTTTATATCTCCAAAGTAGTAAAACGCATTTTGATGTCTCCAATGCAACTCCTCAAATGATCTATATTAAATGCTTGCATCAATCTTGTAATACCAATACATTGGGTATATAACCTTTATTCCACATCATCATATCATTAGAAATGATCGCACACACTTTACCACTCACTGATTTGTGATCTACCGACTGTTTGATCAAGAACATAAGAGTTCTACCTATTCTTAGTGTTTGTGACAATAAAAAATCTATCACTGCTATAAGCTATGGTTTAACCCACATTGAAATCTAAGCTGGTTCAATCTATATCTGTGACTGCTCCTAAAAATTCCATTTGTACCATGATCGCCACCAAAGTGATGTTTGCACAGTCTACCGATCTTCTAGACTTAACCAAATTTCAGTAGTATCTTCTTATCGATTGTATCTTCACTTCACCCATGGTATATTACCAATTGTACTTATATAGTTACACTATACTGACTTAGTTGACATAAATGACAAACAAATAAGTGATTCCTTGTAACTGTACCACAATATCCAACAATCTACCAAAACAATACCAACAATCTCAAAATACCAACAATCTCCTCCTTTGGCATTGATGGCAAACATATGCTAATTGCTTATAATCGTGCAATAATAATATCAACTTATGAATCCCTATACATATTATCTATACATGCATATACTCCCCCATATATATACTTAATCATACATATGCTCCCCCTTTGAGGACAATGACAAAGGTACAAAAAAAATTACAATATATGTATAGAAAATCTTACTTACATCCTGTCAAAGAATACCTTGAAGTGAATCTTTGCTGAATTCAAGGATGTTTCCCATACATTCTGCAAGTAACCTATGACAATTATTTGTTCCATAAAACTAGAAGCAAGCTCTTCCATGCTATATAGAGTGCTAATGTTGGGTTAGGTAAGCAGAGCTTATGCCTTCTTCACATTTTGTTGCATTACCTCTACTGTAGGGGATATAGTTAATTGAAGTTCCAATAGAGTGATCATCCTCTGCTATTGTCCACTTTGAATCTTTTAACCTTTTGTGAAATTTTCTCTACCTGACTATTGTAAGTAGTGAATAAACTTGACAATGTATCAAGCTGACAACTTAAGCTCTCCAACTCCTTTTGTGCTTATGGTCTGCTTTGTTCTAAATCTTGATCAAAATTGCAATACCTTGATACTTTGACAATCAATTGACCTAGCTCAGTCAATGTAGTCTTAACTTCTATTATCAAATCTGACAATTTGATCCTATATGTAGTAATCTTCTCCATCATCTTTCCTATCATCTTCTTCTCTAAGTTCTCCTCTGCATTCTTTATTGCAGCTAATTGCAAATCTGGACCTTGATCTAGAATAGAGCTAATAAGAGTATCCATCTTATCAATAGGTGTGTCATCTTCATCATATGTCACCTCAGGCACTAACTCAACTAGAATCTCTCTAGCTTGCCTTAATACCCGTGTCTTCTTCTTCTTTGATCTCACCATGTTTCTTACAACCTGTAACCTTAATTGTTCTGACAGCTTCATCAATTCCTTAGGTTTTAGTTTGGATATATTTACCGGTGTGATTGATAATTCTTCTTCATCCTCTTCTGCAACAGTCATCGGTTTATGTCTCATACTGTGCTAGTTATTACAAGACTTAATTACCTTATAGTCTCAAGTTCTTCTTTAATCATTTTTTTATTCTCCTCATAAGTTTCTTACTCAATGGGAACTCTATTAATAATCCTTTTCAGATCACTCCAATAGGGAATAGAGGATCAAACTAAACCTATCCTAACTAAGGATCAAAATAACATACTTTACTGTCCTTTTAAGATCACTACCTATCTATTGTACTTTGTTTAGTGGGTATCATTGGATTTTTACTTGTCGGGTAACTCTATTTTCAGCTCGTCGGGCAACCTGTGGTTTGCTTCACTAGGCAACACTGTCTTTAGCTTGTCGAGTATCACTGTGACTTTTCTTCTTTGGCTTTACCGATGGTGTGCACCCCGTCGGTGTTATCTATCACTTGGTGAATACTTGAATTGTATGCATTGCTGAAAGCATAACCTTTGTTCCATTTGATTCTTTGAAGTCTTTGGCATTATGTATATGACCGTAAAGATTATATCAAGTTGACATCAATGAAAATACAACCCATTAACTAATTTAATGCCTTGCATTATCTTCAACTTAACATTATCAAACATTCAATCAGTTATATGTCATCAATCTCTCCCTTTGGCATTGATGGAAATAAAACTTATATTATCACACTATACTATTTCTAATACAATATGAAATACAATTGTTGAGATTCATCAAACTACCAATCTTTGTTTGATAACCGATAAATGTCTGAACTTTGGTAAGCTCTTTTTTAGCTTAGATTTGATTCTTGCAGCTTAGATTTGATTTGCTGTCAGTATCATTTAGATACCAATTGAGTTGCCTAATACTAAGTGACAACCTATATGTATAAAATCCTCTAACAAGGTCACACCTAACAGTGTGTTTGTAACCTTTAACAGGGTTGGCTCTTAACAGGGATCACTTTAGAAGAGTGAAAATTTGGGGTACGGTCCCAGTGGTTTTTTCCCTTAATAGGGTTTTGACATTAAAATCCAAGTGTTATGTGTGTATGGTTTATTACTTTACTATTTTACATTTCACATATGCATTTCTGGATATATCGGTATACTCTGCTTATTTACTGTATTTTGGTAAATAGTTATACTGCA